>JAVTVY010017947.1:0-73073 GCA_036873755.1 Hanleya hanleyi
GCTTCTATATATCTCCCATCTCTGATAGCATCAATGTTCCCATAGACTCTAATAATTTATCTCCCATCCCTGCTTCCACATACTATAAACTTATCTCCCATCTCTGATAGCATCCCTGTTTCCATAGACTCCATATCTGTTCCATATACTCTAATGATTGATCTCTCACCTCTGATAGCATCCCTGTTTCAATATACTCTAACAATTTCTCTCCCATCTCTGATAGCATCCCTGCTTCCATACATCTCCCATCTCTGATAGCATCCCTCTTTCCATATACTATAACATTATATCCCATCTCTGATAGCATCCCTGTTTCCATAGACTCCATCTCTGTTTCTATAGACTCTAAAAAATTGATCTCTCATCTCTGATAGCATCCCTGCTTCCATATGCTATAAAATTATCTCCCATCTCTGATAGCATCCCTGCTTCCATATACTCTAAATAATTTATCTCCCATCTCTGATAGCATCCCTGCTTCCATATACTATAAAAATTAACTCCCATCTCTGATAGCGTCCCTGTTCCCATAGACTGTAAGAATTGAATAGCATCCCTGCTTCCAAACACTCTAATAATTTCTCTCCCATCTCTGATAGCATCCCTGCTTCCATATATCTCCCATCTCTGATAGCATCAATGTTTCCATAGACTCTAGTAATTTATCTCCCATCTCTGATAGTATCCCTGCTTCCATATATCTCCCATCTCTGATAGCATCCCTGCTTCCATATATCTCCCATCTCTGATAGCATCAATGTTTCCATAGACTCTAATAATTTATCTCCCATCTCTGATAGCATCCCTGTTTCCATAGACTCCATCTCTGTTTCTATAAACTCAAAGAATTGATCTCTCATCTCTGATAGCATCCCTGCTTCCATATATCTCCCATCTCTGATAGCATCAATGTTTCCATAGACTCTAGCAATTTATATCCCATCTCTGATAGCGTCTCTGCTTCCATATATTCTAATAATTGCTCTCCATTCTCTGATAGTATCCCTGCTTCCATATACTGTAAAATTTTCTCCCATCTCTGATAGCATCCCTGTTTCTATAGATCCATCTCTGTTTCTATAGACTCTAAGAATTGATCTCTCATCTCTGATAGCATCCCTGCTTCCATATACTCTAATAATTTCTCTCCCATTTCTGATAGCATCCCCGCTTCAAAATAATTTTTTCCCCATCTCTGATAGCATCCCTGTTTCTATATATCTCCCATCTCTGATAGCATCCCTGTTTCTATATATCTCCCATCTCTGATAGCATCCCTGCTTCAAAATACTCTAATAATTTCTCTCCCATCTCTGATAGCATCCCTGCTTCCACATACTCTAATAATTTCTCTCCCATCTCTGATAGCATCCCTGCTTCCATATATCTCCCATCTCTGATAGTATCCCTGCTCCCATATATCTCCCATCTCTGATAGCATCCCTGCTTCAAAATACTCTAATAATTTCTCTCCCATCTCTGATAGCATCCCTGCTTCCATATACTCTAATAATTTCTCTCCAATCTCTGATAGCATCCCTGCTTCCATATATCTCCCATCTCTGATAGTATCCCTGCTCCCATATATCTCCCATCTCTGATAGCATCCCTGTTTCTATATATCTCCCATCTCTAATAGCACCCCTGCTTCAAAATACTCTAATAATTTCTCTCCCATCTCTGATAGCATGCCTGATTCCAAACACTCTAATAGTTCCTCTCCCATCTGTGATAGCATCAATGTTTCCATAGACTCTAATAATTTCTCTCCCATCTCTGATAGCATCCCTGCTTCTATATACTCTAATAATTTCTCTCCCATCTCTGATAGCATCCCTGCTTCTATATACTCTAATCATTTCTCTCCCATCTCTGATAGCATCCCTGCTTCTATATACTCTAATAATTTCTCTCCCATCTCTGATAGCATCCCTGCTTCTATATACTCTAATAATTGCTCTCCCATCTCTGATAGCATCCCTGCTTCCATATACTATAAAATTATCTCCCATCTCTGATAGCGTCCCTGCTTCCATAGACTCCATCTCTGTTTCTATACACTCTAAGAATTGATCTCTCATCTCTGATAGCGTCCCTGCTTCCATATATTCTAATAATTGCTCTCCATTCTCTGATAGCATCCCTGCTTCCATATACTGTAAAAATTTCTCCCATCTCTGATAGGATCCCTGCTTCAAAATACTCTAATAATTTCTCTCCCATCTCTGATAGCATTTCTGCTTCTATATACTCTAATAATTTCTCTCCCATCTCTGATAGCAACCCTGCTCCCATATATCTCCCATCTCTGATAGCATCCCTGCTTCCATATACTCCAATAATTTCTCTCCCATCTCTGATAGCATCCCTGCTTCAAAATACTCTAATAATTTCTCTCCCATCTCTGATAGCATCCCTGCTTCTATATACTCTAATAATTTCTCTCCCATCTCTGATAGCATCCCTGCTTCTATATACTCTAATAATTTCTCTCCCATCTCTGATAGCATCCCTGCTTTTATATACTCTAATAATTTCTCTCCCATCTCTGATAGCATCCCTGCTTCTATATACTCTAATAATTGCTCTCCCATCTCTGATAGCATCCCTGCTTCCATATACTATAAAATTATCTCCCATCTCTGATAGCATCCCTGCTTCCATATATCTCCCATCTCTGATAGCATCAATGTTTCCATAGACTCTAGTAATTTATCTCCCATCTCTGATAGTATCCCTGCTTCCATATATCTCCCATCTCTGATAGCATCCCTGCTTCCATATATCTCCCATCTCTGATAGCATCAATGTTTCCATAGACTCTAATAATTTATCTCCCATCTCTGATAGCATCCCTGTTTCCATAGACTCCATCTCTGTTTCTATAGACTCAAAGAATTGATCTCTCATCTCTGATAGCATCCCTGCTTCCATATATCTCCCATCTCTGATAGCATCAATGTTTCCATAGACTCTAATAATTTATATCCCATCTCTGATAGCGTCTCTGCTTCCATATATTCTAATAATTGCTCTCCATTCTCTGATAGTATCCCTGCTTCCATATACTGTAAAATTTTCTCACATCTCTGATAGCATCCCTGTTTCTATAGATCCATCTCTGTTTCTATAGACTCTAAGAATTGATCTCTCATCTCTGATAGCATCCCTGCTTCCATATACTCTAATAATTTCTCTCCCATCTCTGATAGCATCCGCGCTTCAAAATACTCTAATAATTTTTTCCCCATCTCTGATAGCATCCCTGTTTCTATATATCTCCTATCTCTGATAACATTCCTGTTTCTATATATCTCCCATCTCTGATAGCATCCCTGCTTCAAAATACTCTAATAATTTCTCTTCCATCTCTGATAGCATCCCTGCTTCCATATATCTCCCATCTCTGATAGTATCCCTGCTCCCATATATCTCCCATCTCTGATAGCATCCCTGCTTCAAAATACTCTAATAATTTCTCTCCCATCTATGATAGCACCCCTGCTTCCATATACTCTAATAATTTCTCTCCCTTCTCTGATAGCATCCCTGCTTCTATATACTCTAATAATTTCTCTCCCATCTCTGATAGCATCCCTGCTTCTATATACTCTAATAATTTCTCTCCCATCTCTGATAGCATCCCTGCTTCTATATACTCTAATAATTTCTCTCCCATCTCTGATAGCATCCCTGCTTCTATATACTCTAATAATTTCTCTCCCATCTCTGATAGCATCCCTGCTTTTATATACTCTAATAATTTCTCTCCCATCTCTGATAGCATCCCTGCTTCTATATACTCTAATAATTGCTCTCCCATCTCTGATAGCATCCCTGCTTCCATATACTATAAAATTATCTCCCATCTCTGATAGCATCCCTGCTTCCATAGACTCCATCTCTGTTTCTATACACTCTAAGAATTGATCTCTCATCTCTGATAGCGTCCCTGCTTCCATATATTCTAATAATTGCTCTCCATTCTCTGATAGCATCCCTGCTTCCATATACTGTAAAAATTTCTCCCATCTCTGATAGGATCCCTGCTTCGATCTAGATCTCTCCCATCTCTGATAGCATTTCTGCTTCTATATACTCTAATAATTTCTCTCCCATCTCTGATAGCATCCCTGCTTCCATATATCTCCCATCTGTGATAGTATCCCTGCTCCCATATATCTCCCATCTCTGATAGCATCAATGTTTCCATATACTCTAATAATTTCTCTCCCATCTCTGATAGCATCCCTGCTTCTATATACTCTAATAATTTCTCTCCCATCTCTGATAGCATTTCTGCTTCTATATACTCTAATAATTTCTCTCCCATCTCTGATAGCATCCCTGCTTCCATATACTCTAATAATTTCTCTCCCATCTCTGATAGCATCCCTGCTTCCTTATATTATTAAAATTATCTCCCATCTCTGATAGCGTCCCTGTTTCCATAGACTCCATCTCTGTTTTTATAGACTCTAAGAATTGATCTCTCATCTCTGATAGCATCCCTGCTTCCAAATACTATAAAAATTATCTCTCATCTCTGATAGCATTCCTAATAATTAATCTCCCATCTCTGATTTATAGCATCCGTCATCACCGAAATGACGTCATCACCGGAAGTGACGTCATCACCGGAAGTGACGTCATCACCGGAAGTGACGTCACCACCGGAAGTGACGTCATTACCGGAAGTGACGTCACCACCGGAAGTGACGTCATCACCGGAAGTGACGTCATTACCGGAAGTGACGTCTGATTTTCGACAAGACGACCGCCATCTTGTTCCCCCAACCCGGCCGTAACGATAACAGAATTAGAGGGAGGCGGAGACACATAACAACAACCGAAAAACTTTCACGAGCCGAATTCGAATTCGCAACGGACATAACAACCGAGACCTGTATCTCCGACCCATTCCTGATAGACTGAGGCGGAGATACAACCAAATTCTCGGCCCCGGTAAATCCGGGCGGCGATTCATCAGCATACGAACCGACAAGATATTCCTGAAATACGTTGTCGGACCACGTTTCACACTCAGAACATTTGGCGTACAGGTCACACCAAACCCCCCGGCACGGTGGACAGGCGGAGTGGGGATCCGTAGTCGGCTTTGACTTAGCACACACAATGTAAAGACAGACGCCATTTTGATTTTATTAGATTCTCTCCGAATACTCCCTGATACGTTGACGAAGACCAGGCCAGTAATCTCACACAGAATCACAGTAAATCCCACGTAATATCGAGGTAAATATCCAAGGTAAACTCCCAAGGTAAATATCCAGGTAAACACGCAGGAATTCCGAGGTAATCCAATGTAGAAGTTAACTTTTTTTCAAGACACAAAGAACAACGACTCCTCCACTGCAAGTTGCAATGGGAAGAAGGAAGTGTCGTGGTCGGTCACGTGGGATCTGGGTACTCGCGCATGGGCATTGGGGCAGTACAGGGACTATTTTTATTCTGTGGTAATATACTACAATAAGGCAATCGCGTAAGAACACGATAGCAAAAAAGTATGTGAAGGTAAGTTTAAGCTTAGAAATAGGAAAATTGATTTTCAAATTTTTCATATTTTGTAACTGTTTATGTGTGAGAAGTCCACCCTAGTGCCTGATCCGTCATAAAGAGTCACTCTAGGTGTTTATGAAATACACCATTTGTGGTATTTGAAATACACTATGATGAATGTCAAGTAGTAAGTAAATATATTACATCACAGCTGTACCATTGTATTACACCCTCCCCCCCCGCCCAGCCACCACCACCCATCACCATGCCCACTACACACAATCCTGTTTTATGTGGCAGGACAATGGGGGATTGATTTTGTGAGATATTCCCGGGGGGGGGGAGAAATTGGGCAACGATTTGGTGTAAGACTCACGAAATGTAATTGACAAAGGATCTGCTGCAAGTTGTATTGTCACTCTTTTGTCCAGGATATTTCCTTTTCAATGGGAGGTCCAAACACCAAAGCCTTGCCAGAAATTGCCAGGGTTGTGTGGGACCGGGAGGATGAGTGCCTGTCATGAAAATCGGGATATTTCTCCCAACCTTTATAAATATATTAGTTCTGTTTGATGTTACTCCATTTAATATTTTTGTATTTTCTCCTACAGTAAGTGTAGCGGGGAGAAGGTCAGAGGAATCCATTTGTTTGTGTCTGACTGTTGAAGGAAAATGAATGGGGAGACATCATCATGTAATGGATTTTATCGCAGTTGAAGATGTAAGGAATAATCTGCCATTTTCAACACTAATAATGAGATATATTATGCCCATAGACCATACTAAAACCAGCAACAAGAATGAATAATTTTGCCACTGTGTTGGTGGGTGGGTTGGGGAGGTCATCAATGCTTCATCTGGAGAAGGCTCCATGTTGATGAGTCAAAATTTTACTGAATGGTACATGTACTTATAAATGTAAGCTTATATTGACAGGATAGTGAAAACAGATTATCTTACACAATTCTTTATTTCTTTATTAGGACCAACTGCTTGCAAGAAAGATCAGAGACACGTCACAGCGCCTATCATTAAACTTCAGGGTTTCGGACGATGGTGAAAGTGCGTGCATTATTTCATAACTTGGACTATGTGAAATATTTGGTCTATTTGACATTCCTGCATCACAAGATAATGATCACCGGAATCATTCAATGTGACAGAAACGATGAAATGGTAACGTGATACAACGAATCATCAGGCTAAAGATGTGGTATTACATCCAGAGGAGGAAGAAAACAGAACTGTTTTGAATCATCACCATCCCTGAACATCCTTAGTACAGTAATTCACTTACAAAAAAATCGTCCACAATGGCCAGCATACTACTTATGATAGAAAAGTGACACCATCATATGCAAACAAAGTCCCATTACTCTGATAGAATGATAAATAATGTGCATATACATGTAGCCCTCTCATTTTGTGAAGCAGATGACCCAACATTACACCCTGCAGCTACATGTAGATGAGAAGACTGGGGTCTTGTTTACTGGGAATTAACTGTGATGTTGAATACAAGAAACCAATGCAACACTCAATATATCCCAAATCATCAATACATGTAGAATAATTGAGTTAAGATACATAAGTCATTGTGTGAAGTCTGACCACATGTACTCACATTGGCTAGGTGCATATCTGGCCACAGTTCAGTTCAGTTCAGTAGGTAAATCCCTCCTCTATATAGGAGCACCTCTGTAGGAGTACATATTAATATACATTCAATTGGAACCACTCAACATTTATAGCTCAACTATCGTGCTGTGAAGTGAACATTTATACAATTCTACAATTGGACGAACTACTATCCTGAAAGTGCTGTGATAGTCTAACCATGTGAGCTTCCTAGCGGTGTATGCGATGTACTACTGTGAGTGGATTTATATAGCGGTCACTGAAAGACACCCAGGTACTTTATTCCCCAAGTGCCTCCGCTGGCGAAGGTCTATCGTAGCAACCAGTTCCACCATCAGTTCATATTACCCTGGACACCAAATCAGTCCAGCGCCTTGTGAATAGGCGAGTATATGTAAGCGGTCACTGGCGAGGCGCGAACCCACGCCAGCTGTAGCACTCCGGGTCAGAGTCAAACAATCTAACTACTTCGGCCACGACACGCTCACGCATATAGTATGTGTAGGAAGGTTGACACTCATATTGGCTATGCACACGGAAGTCTTATTAATAAACACTGCAATATGCATTATTATTCAGCATAGTAAGACTCAGTATGTCTCAGATCATAATACATATTGTAATATATTCGACTCGGGTACATAAGTCACTCTGAATTCTGACCACCTATGCTCTTCGTAGGAAGGTCTTACACACATAAACTGTGTATCTAGGTCCCATAACTGAACTTGGATAAAATATAATTAGCTAGCTTACTCAAATGTTCCAGATGATATTGCAATACATGTACTATTGAATGTTTATTAAAGAAGTTATGACACACACAAACTATGTATGTAGGTCCCATAACAAATCTGTGATAAAATGCAATTAAAAAACTAGCTCACTCAAATATCTCGGATCAGTGATATTACAATACTTGTACTCAGAATACATAGATCGCTGTGTGAAGTCCGATCACCTATACTATGTGTAGGAAGGTTGGACACACATAAACTATGTATGTAGCTCCCATAACAAATCTGTGATAAAAGGCAATTAAATAATTCAATCAATTATCTCAGATCAGTGATATAACAATACATGTACTCGGAATACATAGGTCGCTGTGTGAAGTCTGATCACCTGTACTTTGTTTAGGAAGGTTGGACACACATAAACTATGTATGTAGGTCCCAAAAACTAAACTGTGATAAAAGACAATTAAATAATTAAATCAATTATCTCAGATCAGTGATATAACAATACATGTACTCGGAATACATAGGTCGCTGTGTGAAGTCTGATCACCTGTACTCTGTGTAGGAAGGTTGGACACACATAAACTATGTATGTAGGTCCCAAAACTAAATTGTGATAAAAGGCAATTAAATAATTCAATCAATTATCTCAGATCAGTGATATTACAATACTTGTACTCGGAATACATAGGTCGCTGTGTGAAGTCTGATCACCTATACTTTGTGTAGGAAGGTTGGACACACATAAACTATGTATGTAGGTCCCAAAAACTAAATTGTGATAAAAGGCAATTAAATAATTCAATCAATTATCTCAGATCAGTGATATTACAATACTTGTACTCGGAATACATAGGTCGCTGTGTGAAGTCTGATCACCTATACTTTGTGTAGGAAGGTTGGACACACATAAACTATGTATGTAGGTCCCAAAAACTAAATTGTGATAAAAGGCAATTAAATAATTCAATCAATTATCTCAGATCAGTGATATTACAATACTTGTACTCGGAATACATAGGTCGCTGTGTGAAGTCTGATCACCTATACTTTGTGTAGGAAGGTTGGACACACATAAACTATGTATGTAGGTCCCATAACTAAACTGTGATAAAATGCAATTAAATAATTTACTCGTTTATCCCATATCAGTGATATAACAATACTTGTACTCAGAATACATAGGTCGCTATGTGAAGTCTGACCACCTGTACTTTGTGTAGGAAGGTTGGACACACACAAACTATGTGTGTAGGTCCCATAACAAATCTGTGATAAAATGCAATTATCTAGCTCACTCAAATATCTCGGATCAGTGATATTACAATACTTGTACTGAGAATACATAGGTCGCTGTGTGAAGTCTGATCACCTGTACTTTGTGTAGGAAGGTTGGACACACATAAACTATGTATGTAGGTCCCATAAATAAACTGTGATAAATTGCAATTTAATAATTCACTCAATTATCCCAGATCAGTGATATTACAATAATTGTACTTGGACATGTCGGAATACATAGGTCGCTGTGTGAAGTCTGATCACCTATACTCTGAAGGGAAGTTGGACACACATAAACTATGTATGTACATGTAGGTCCCATAACTAACTGTGATAAAATGCAATTAACTTGCTCACTCAAATATTTCAGATCAGTGATATTAACAGACAATTATGCCATATATGTACTTCAATAAATTTGCATTCTTAGAGCCATCAACTGCATGTCTCTTCTCAAAACTATATACATGTATACATACAGTAATATTTCAGCATACTGCAGTAAGCTAAAAAAGTCAATAATAATCATGATAATCATTTCGCATGTTGAAGTTTTCATTTCTTAGATGAGGAGGGAGTCGAACATCATTTGAAAGAGAGGCATCAAATTTATTGTAGGTGACACCATCTTGGATGTTACTTTCCCTACACTCCCTTCTCTCATTATTGTAACCCATGATACTTGTAGTTTCTGTTATTCATGAATTGATAGAATTCAATGTTTACATTTTAGCTTTTCATATATGATGAAATATGATTGAAATATATGAATTTATTTTAATTAGTGTGTCTTTGTTGATGTATGTTTTAAAATATCCTTCACTTTCTTACGGGTTGATATCCTTTCACTGACGACTGCAAGAATTAATGTCACTGGGATGTAACTCGGTTGCTCATATATGGTTCCGGTGTATTTGCAAGAATTTAACCAAATCTGCAAATACATGTACAATTTGCACCACAATAATCCGGTGCAGATTCCATTGAATCTGCATCTGGATGAACGTTGAACCTGGATCTGGTTGTACGTTGAACCTTTATATGGTTGTACGTTGAACCTATTTCTGAGAAAACATTGAACCTGAATCTGGTTATACGTTGAACCAGTAATTGGTTCTAGGTAACACTACATTCTGGTTCAGGGTTTTCCATGGTTAAACGTTGAACCAGTTTCTGGTTCAACGTTTACCTTTTAGTTCAACGTTACACCTTTTTATGGTTGAACGTTTAACCTCATTTTAGTTCAACGTTGAACTTTGCTTGGTGCTACGTTGAACCAGTTTATGGTTGCAACCGAGTTACATCCACTTTATGGTTGAACGTTTACTCAGCGTTTTTACAGTATTCAATCAAATAGATTGGTCACTAATTCCAATCTGATAGATTGAATTTTCAATCTAATTATTTTAGAGAGCACTCTGTCCATTCAACACACTACAGAACGTGTGGACGAGGCGTATTAGCTACAGATGGGCAGAAATCTGTAGTAGTCATACAAATATTCAAAATGTTCATTCAACACTGGCGATATAGAACAAGTGGACCTGTTCACGTCCATGTGCATTCAACATTTACAGTACATGTGGACGAGACATATAGGATTCAGATAGAAAGCATGAATTCCACGAAAATGCGGACATCGCTAAAAATTCACTCCACATTCTTTCGTAGACCATATATTAGCATGCTTTTTTTATTCGCTTCCTATGATCTCCGGGGACACACCAATAACAGAAAAATGTGTTTTAATCGCGAAATATTTTTCCAGAAATTTTTGAACCTGAAGAACTCGGGAAATTCGAAATTGTCAAGAAAGAAAAGTTGCATTTTACTGAAAACTATAATATTATGAAACATCTGTAGAAAAGATATGCATGTGACGGGAACTGTATACCTTGGAAAAAATAAGAGTTCCGAGTTTTAATTTATAAGTAGAAATGATAAAATCACCCTAGGAATTTTTTTTTTTTTTTTTTTTTTGAGAAAATGTGTAATTACTAAATTAAAAGCCCTTTTACCGAGAAGATTTAAAAAGCTAGCGCACTCGTGATTCCGTCACGATGTTTTGGTGATTCCGTCACGGACTAGATTTAACCCCTGTGATGATCCAATCGCGTTTTTCTCACGGGGAAATTTTCTTTATCATCCTTGGGTACTGTGTGTTCGTGAGAGATGTCATATAAGAATAATCAGATTGAAACAGAACAGCAAAAAAAAAAAAAAACACACCAGTCAAGAGTCATTTCCGTTTCTAGTGATTCCGTCACGAACATTTCGAGGCATGATTTACTGAAAATGTTGGATCATCTGTAGATTTTTCATGTATCCGTAAACAGATGTCATATAGAATAGCAAACTAAACGTAAAACTACATGGGTATGACCACGGGACTTCCGAGTACATGGCTTTGAATAAAAAAAAGTCGTCCCAACGGTGATTCCGTCACGGTGGAATTCATGAAATCTATACAACTGTTCATCCTGTCCATTCAAAACGTACAGTACAGAACGTGTGGACAAGACACATTGGCTACAGATGAAAAACCATACAAATTTTCACTATGTCCGTTCAACACTTACACTACAGAATGTGTAGACAATACACATTGGCTACGGATGGAAAGTCATACACATTTGTCCATTCAACACTTTAATACAGTAGAGAACGTGTGGACAAGACGTATTGGATACAGAGGAAAAGCCATACAAATGTTCACTATGTCCATTCAGGCGTGAGTGAGTTAGTGAGTAAATATGAATTAACGTCGCTTTCAACGCTATTTCAGTCATATCACGACGTTTGGTTCCCATTCCTTTTCACACCCGAAAACCACACGGGTAGGTTCCTATTTCTTTTAACACCCGGGACCCCACAGATGGGCTCCTATTCCTTTTCACACCCGGGAACCCCACGGGTGCCCCAGTTAGTCGCCTATTACGACAAGCTCTCTGGGGGGCTGATGCCTTCTCTTACTATGACATGGAGTGTGCACAACAACACCCCGAGTCAATCCCCGGGAGCCCTACGGGGCCCATGTGTATTCAACACTTACAGTCCACGAATGTGGACCAGACGTATTGGATTCAGATGGAAACCCATACAAATGTTTATATCCATTCCACACCTACTGTGCAGAACATGTGGACAAGACACATTGGCGATAGAGGAAAAGCCATACAAATGTTCACCATGTCCATTCAATACTTACAGTACAGAACATGTGGCCAGGACACATTGGGTACAGATGAGAAGCCATACAAATGCTCTCCATGCCCATTAAACACTTACAGAAGAGAACGTGTGGACAAGGCACATTGGCTACAGATGAGAAGCCATACAAATGCTCTCCATGTCCATTCAACGCTTACGGTACAGGACATGTGGCCAGGACACATTGGCTACAGATGACAAACCATACAAATGTTCACCATGTCCATTCAACACTTACAATACAGAACATGTGGTCAGGACACATTGGCTACAGATGAGAAGCCATACAAATGTTCACCATGTCCATTCAACACTTACAGTAGAGAACGTGTGGACAAGGCACATTGGCTACAGATGAGAAGCCATACAAATGATCTCCATGTCCAGTCAACGCTTACAGTACAGAACATGTGGCCAGGACACGTTGGCTACAGATGAGAATCCATACAAATGTTCACCATGTCCATTCAACACTTACAGTACAGAACATGTGGCCAGCACACATTGGCTACAGATGAGAAGCCATACAAATGTGCACCATGTCCATACAGTACGAACGTGTAGGTAAGACAAATTGGCTACAGATCATGGAAAGCCATACAACTGCTCACCATGTCCATACAGTACGAACGTGTAGGTAGGACACATTGGCTACAGAGGGAAAGTCATACAAATTTTCACCATGTCCATTCAACACCAACAGTACAGAACGTGTGGATAAGGCACATTGGCTACAGATGGAAAGCTATACAAATGTTTACCATGTGCATTCAACACTTACAGAAGAGAACGTGTGGACAAGGCACATTGGCTACAGATGGAAAGCGATACAAATGTTCACCATGTCCATTCAACACTTACAGAAGAGAACGTGTGGAGAAGGCACATTGGCTACAGATGGAAAGCTATACAAATGTTCACCATGTCCATTCAACATTTACAGAAAAGAACGTGTGGACAACACACATTGGCTACAGATGGAAAGCTATACAAATATTCACCATGTCCATTCAACACTTACAGTAGAGAACGTGTGGACAAGGCACATTGGATACAGAGGGAAAGCCATACAAATGTCCATTCAACACTATACAGAAGAGAATGTGTGGACAAGACACATTGGCTACAGATAGAAAACCATACAAACGGCCACCATGTGCATTCAACACTTACACTACAGATCACGTGGACGAGACGTATTGGAGACAGATGAAAAGCCATACAAATGTTCATGTCAATTCCACACCTACAGTGCAGCATGTGGACAAGACACATTGGCTACAGAGGGAAAGCTATATAAATGTCCACAATGTCCATCTAACACTTACAGTAGAGAACATGTTGACAAGAAGACACATTGGCTAAAGATGGAAAGCCATACAAAATGTTCAGCATGTCCAATCAACACTTAAAGTACAGAACGTGTGGACAAGACACATTGGTTACAGGTGGAAAACCAAACAACTGTTCACCATATCCATTCAACACTTGCAGCACGGACCGTGTAGACAAGACACGCTGGCTACAGAGGGAAAGCCATACAAATGTTCATCTTGTCGATGCACACTTACAGTACGGAACAAGTGGACAGGACACACTGGTTACAGATGGAAAGCCATACAAATGTTCACTATGTCCATTTAACGCTTACACTACAGAACATGTTTCCAGGACAAATCGGCTACAGATGGAAAGCCATACAAATCTTCAACATGTCCATTCAACACTTAAAGAACAGAACGTGTGGACAAGGAACATTGGCTACACGTGGAAAACCATACAAATGTTCACCATGTCCATTCACCACTAACAGTACAGAACACGTGGCCAGGACACATTGGCTACAGATAGAAAGCCATACAAATGTTCACCTTGTCCATTCAACACTTACGGTACAGAACGTGTGGACAAGACACAATAGCTACAGATGGAAATCCATATAAATGTTGACCATGTCTATTCAACACATACAGTGCAGAACATGTGCTCAGGACACATTGGCTACAGATGAAAAACCATACAAATGTTCAGCATGTCCAATCAACACTTAAAGTACAGAACGCGTGGACAAGACACATTGGCTACAGGTGGAAAACCATACAAATGTTCAACATGTCCATTCAACAATTACAGTACAGAACACGTGGCCAGGACACATTGGCTACAGACAGAAAGCCATACAAATGTTCACTATGTGCATTCACCACTTACAGTACAGAACGTGGCCGGGACACCTTGGCTACAGATAGAAAGCCATACAAATGTTCACTATGTCCATTCACCACTAGCAGTACAGAACATGTTCCCAGGACAAATTGGCTACAGACGGAAAGCCATACAAACGATCACCATGTCCATTCAACACTTACGGTACAGAACGTGTGGACGAGATGTATTAGATACAGGTGGAAAGCCATACAAATTACCCTGTCCATTCCACACCTACAGTGTATGTGTAGAACACATTGGCTACAGAGTTAAGGCCATACAAATGTTTATCATGTCCATTCAACACTTATAGTACAGAACGTGTGGACAAGGCACATTGGCTACAGATGGAAAGCCATATAAATGTTCACCATGTCTATTCAACCCTAACAGTGCAGAACATGTGCTCAGGACACATTGGCTACAGATGAAAAGCCATACAAATGTTCACTATGTCCATTCACCACTTACAGTACAGAGTGACACATTGGCTACAGATGAAAAGCCATACAAATGTTCACGACGTCCATTCACCATTTACAGTACAGAACATGTGCTCAGGACACATTGGCTACAGATGGAAGCCATACAAATGTTCACCATGTCCATTCAACACTTACAGTACAGAACGTGTGGATGAGACGTATTGGATACAGATGGAAAACCATACAAATGTTCACCATGTCCATTCACCACTTACAGTACAGAATGTGTGATCAGGACACATTGGCTACAGATGAAAAGCCATACAAATGTTCACCATGTCCATTCACCACTTACAGTACAGAATGTGTGCTCAGGACACATTGGATACAGATGAAAAGCCATACAAATGTCCGCCAAGTCAATTCCACACTTACGATAGAGAACGTGTAGACAGAGATATATTATGTAGATGTAAAACCAATGTTCGCCCTGTCCATTCAACACCTACGGTACAGAACATGTGGACAATATGTATTGGATAAGATATATGAAATGTCATACAAATACTTTCTGTTCAAACAGCAAAGATTTAGTTAACCCTAAATTCTAGGATCAATTTGTTACGAGTTTTATTCTAGCAGCTTTTCTCTGAATTCCAAGAATTCCTCTTAAATGTACTCCCCAGACAATCCAGCCTTGCATCGAGTCTAAAAGGTTGAATGTAATTATTCCGTGAAAGGGCAACCATCATGCAATATCGTCAACTCAGGGTTTCATTTATCATATCCTGTAAGACTTGGGTGGAGTAAACAAGGTTTAGCAATGTTAGCAATGTTAACAATGAGCGAGTGAATGAATACAATTCAACGTCGCTTTCAACTATATTTCAGTCATATCACGACGTTGGGTCCTATTTCTTTTCACACCCGGGAACCACACAGGTGGGGTCCTATTATTTTTCACACCCAGGAACCCCAGTACCTCAGTCACCTCTTACAACAAGCTGTCCGAGGAGCAGAGGCCTATTCTTACCATGACCTGCGGTGTGCACAATGACATCCCAGGTCAATCCCCGGAAGCCTCACAGGGCCGATACGTCAACCAGTCATATATCTGGGCAACAATTGGGCAACAATCGGCAACAACCAATCCTTGATCTATTCTCTTAATGCTGAGCATCAAGATGGAAAGCAACAAGTTCCCGATCTTGGGTCTCATCCCAGAACTGGATTGACTGATATAATATGTCAGACAAGTTTCCACAACAAGAATATTGTATACGCCCTCGCAACCACGTGTGGTATTTTCATCTTCCCCAACATGAAAAATATTGAACAAAATTGAATATGACCAGAGTTGTTTATTTCAAATATACAGCTTGGGTGTGATAATCACAGAGTGTGATAATCTGTCAAAAATATATCACAGACATAGAATATACATGCTACACAATCAAAATGTCAATGTAAGGTTCACATATTAATTACCAGTATAATATCAATAATTTGATTTTAACAATCATATATATTCATCACAGTTTAGTTTCACGTCAACTATACCAAGCAGAGGTTCAGGTGAACGTAGGACAAATGAAAAACCATTCTCCCACTTACAACAGAGTTTGTAATCTCGTAACCTGTTTCAACACCCTCTGACTGCAGTGCCGAGAAACCAATTATGCATGCACATTCAGGTTTTATAGATTTTGATTGACACAGAAAGCTCTTATCTTCATAAAATAGAACTAGAAAATGCATCCAGTAGAGGAATGGATTCATATGCTGCAATACTACTATCCTGAAAAAATATACAGAAATCTCACTGCCAATCTTCAGTATGTAACAGTGCGGGTATATGTAGATAATGATCTTGTGAGGACTTATAATTATAAGCCATTCTTCTCTAAGAAAAGTTTTAAGAAAGTTTTATACATTCCTGACCTGAAAATATACACACCATATGAAGCGATGAAATTCTAATATGTTGTGTATTATATATTTAATATTTCTCAAAAGGGGCCATATTGCATTAAAGATGAAATGCAAAGCTTTTCATATTTTCCTATTTATGTTCTTTATGTGTTACATGTAGTTAATGTTGGAACTATCAACCCATTTACTTCTTTTGGTTTTATTTCAAGTATTTTTTCTCCTAGTAGCTTCAGAAAAGAACCCTGAAGTTGGTACTTCAAGCCCGGCCAACTTAAGAAATGAAACCCACATCAACTATCAGCTGATGCTGGTTTGTGATGCCACATCAGACCACCTGGTCAGACATCAATACTTGTAACATACAGTCTTTGGGAGACTGTCTGACGTTATGCCACAATCGAGGAAAGATAAGCAATGATGGTTTGCAATTCAGAATGCATCTGGACGGTAGACAAGCTACTTGAAATTAAAAAAATGAGATGGATACACCATTGTTCTGTCGTTATTCCATATAAAAATGATTATCTGAAAATCTTTGCACTACACCTTTTAAGAAGTTATTCTAATTGAGGACATGTCAAATTGCTATTTCAGGCTAGAATGGACCACTATCTTCTAATATTTGAAATAGTTTACTGAAGAAATGCTAAGGGTTTCGTACACAGTCCATGTGTATGCAAGTCGATTCAAGAACATGTAACAATAATAACATTTTGGAATCCAAACACCAAGAAAATGGATGCAGAAACATCAGGATATGCCATGATTTAATTACCGGTCCCCAGTGGTACATTACCAAAATACCCTCAGTAAATGTCATATTATGAAATGAGTCACATGTCTCTAACTTCAATATGGTTCACACTCAAGAGATATCTCAAGATTCTTTCGTTGTATTGGGATGGCTGATACAGTGGTGTTATCACAGTTAAGAAATAAAATAAATATTTTCATGATTTTTGTCATGGTATAATTTTTCATTACATTTCTTCATAATTCTGTCATGAGCTAACTTCGACCAACGTCACAATGTAACAAAGATATATAAATCTGTTTATTAAACATTTTGCAAAAATCTGAGCAAAAGTTTCTCAGCTAAAAACCGTTACCTCTGAGAAGTGGTTTAAAATATATATATATATAACCCAGTCAAACATGACAGAATATAAATACAAATACAGACATAACAAAAATAGCGAAGAACAAATACCCCAAAATCTTGAAATTTAAATCAGTCATACATGTATGTGTACAAGTACACATTTCATATAAATATATTCTGAAATTCATTCACAGCATCATCAAATATATATATCACAGAAATTACACTGCTGAATATTTATACATTGTGTTGTACTAGAAGCAAGTATGTAGCCTGTAGACTGGCCAGAATGCAATGATCACCACCTTCCTGCTTATAGCACATGGCGTGATGTACACAGCGAAATATTCACCAGCCAGTCTGTGCAGTTCGCAACTGAACAGTACTGGCAGGAAAGGTCCTGTTACCAGCAGGTTTACTGTGCAGTAACTGCTGGTTACCATCCGGTGGGTGACTGGACAGTACCATTCAGTTGGCAACTGGACGGTTACGAGATAGTTACTGTACGGTAACTGGTCAGAAATTACAGGTAGCCAGCAGGTGATTGAATAACCTGTCAGTAACCAAACTGTAACCGTGCATTACCGTCTGGTAACTGAACAGTACCTGCCAGTAAGCACCCAGTTACTGGTTCATTTTAAAATGCACAGTACTGTACGGGACCTTTCCTGCCAGTTACATTCAGTTGTTGACTGCATGGTACTGGCTGGTGATGGTAACCAGGTGGAAATGGCTGGTGAAAGTTTGGCTGTGTACATGTAGATGCAACAGAATAATTGACTGTGTTGTGTTTGCACAGATTCAACACAAAAATCGAGTGTTGCTTCATGGGAGATGAGCTGATGCTGGAATTTGAATACTCAGCCTCTGAAATGTACATAATTAGTCTCATACTTTGTGCTGACACCAAATTTAGTCTGTCGTGCCCAGAGACTGTGCAAGAGACTAGTGGCATGAGTGGTGTAGACAGTTTGACCAGTGTCAATGCCATCTAGGTAGTCTAAACAAATGTTACACACTTCTAATTCATTTTACTTCTGATTGTATCAATACACTAGTGGGTTCAAGTCCTGTTTTTTTCATGGTGTCCTTGCATACTAAAAATAAACATCACTTGGACAATGTCTACGGGCCTGAATGAGCTGAATTGTGAACAATGCGCAGTTTTGGGGGGTGTGGGCGGTGGTATAAAGGGGAAGTGTCAAAATATGTGGTCTGTATATATAACCCCATGCTTTATATAAATCCACATCAAGGTGTGAAACGGACTTTGGGTGAATCGAGAAATAAACGGTTTACCGCCAAACAAAATACATCAGCATATTCTACAAGTATCACTTTATATATTCCCGTCGTCAAATTAGTAAATTTGTGCAATTTTTTACCTTTGCCGGGCGATTCAAAATCCAACGTATCTGTCCGTCCATCTAGGAACATTTAGATTATGGCGGGCTTCGTTCTCAATTCTGATTGGTCAGTCATGACAGCTGATCAGTGCGTGACCTCTCTTGCCGGAGGCGTGTCGCGAATGACCAATCAGAATTGAGAACGAAGCCCGCCAGCAAAGGTAAAAAATTGCGCAAATTTACTAATTTGACGACGGGAATATATAAATATAAAGTGATACTTGTAGAATATGCTGATGTATTTTGTTTGGTGGTAAACCGTTTATTTCTCGATTCACCCAAAGTCCGTTTCACACCTTGATGTGGATTTATATAAAGCATGGGGTTATATATATAGAGACCCCATATTTCGACACTTCACCTTAAAACTCTTGTTTTGCGGGCCTGTGATGCAGGGCTTGCACGATACTATGTTAATTTATGTAGTCAATCAATGGCCCTGATTTTCACTTCCCGATCAGCCATCTCCCACCTTCTAATCCATCTAATCAGCATCCAGAACTGGTACTTCCACTTTATCCACTGCCTCTATTATGCAATTCTCCCATTGGTCATTATTTCCAAGAACCGAATGAACTGCTTTCTGGGATTTCTTCCATACAGAGTTATTCGATCCATTCTTTTATAACTACAGTGAAACCTACAGTGTAAACCGAACATGCTTGTGACCAGATCATAGTGTCGGTTTTGGTTTATCAAGGTTCAAAATACCTTGAATTTAAGTACTGTGACCATAGCTATTTCCAATATATACAGTGAACACAACTTTAAACCTTTATTCTCTCTCTCTCTCTCTCTCTCTCTCTAATATATAGCCGAATTCGGAAAGGATTTTATCTCCCTTGTTCCACCAGGGGGCGTGCTGGTGCAGATCGAGAACTTCCGGTAAGTACCAAAGGCCCTCACAATTAGTTTAGTGATAAAATATTCTATTTTTCTAGAAAATTAACTCCCTAATGTACATGAATACAGGATTTATCGGTTCATGTAGAAAATATCAACAGAATAGTTTTTCAAACAAATATTCTGAAATATTAATATCAACATATTATTCAAAATAATTGCGGGTGCCTTTGTTAAACATAAAACCGTGGCGACTACTTCCCGAAAACAGATTTCCGTACCTCTAAACTCAAAGAGCGGCAGTTATTCATGGGAAGATCAGACACTTTCTGGAAAGGGTTATACAGGTTGGTCAGTTTACCCAGGTGTCGTTATTCACAGGTTTCACTGTACATTGAAAAAATGGAATCATTTTACTACAGGACAAATACTGGGAAACTGAAGCCATTTGTAAATCGATTGCTCTGAAATTATCCAAAACTTGATCTGTCAGAACTGTATATGGTCACTGTCTCGATACCCTACCAGAGAAAATGCTTGGTCACACTTTCTGCTTTAGCTACAACAAATCTCCGACCATACAACATGTGAGTTGTCTGGTTTTGTCACAGACTCCGCTTCTGTTCTACCAAACCAGACAGCCTTGTACATGTTGTAAAATAGGGGATTGGTTGTGGCGAGAAAACAGAAGTGTGCTGGTTGGTTATTTGAAGTTTAAAGTCGCACCCAGCCCTACTGGTCACACGGCGACGATGACCCAGACAAACATACCCCAGCTAAACCCTAACCCAAACCAAAACTACAAAATATTTGGAATTTTGAAAATTAGGCTCTACAGACACTGATCACAATGGATCGTCAAAGATCCGAATTTGTTTGGCACTTTAATCTACCTCCTGTGCCAGACAAACGTGGTACAAACCATGCTGCCCTAAGCTGGAGGGCAACAGAAGTGTGACTGAACATTTTCTCTGGTGGGGAATCTAGGCAACTAGTGATGGTGGGGCTATAGAATTACCCACTCCTACATATTGGTAGAAGAAAGCGAATAATATATATGCAGAATATTTATACCTTATTTTATTTATACTTATTTATACTTATAATTAAAATTTCATCTCTCTCTTTTTGCAGAGTGTTTTGTTGTTGCACTTTTGGCGTTGTCTCCC
Source organism: Hanleya hanleyi (assembly GCA_036873755.1). Classification (NCBI taxonomy): domain Eukaryota; kingdom Metazoa; phylum Mollusca; class Polyplacophora; order Lepidopleurida; family Hanleyidae; genus Hanleya; species Hanleya hanleyi. The sequence continues at coordinate 21,478 of JAVTVY010017947.1, forward strand.
TTGTGGTCGTTCTTCATTGCTGGAGGTGCAGTTTGTGGTCTGTTGATTGATGGGAAGGTTTGTGTGAACCACTCCTCGTATTCTTCCACCGTCATCTCCACGATATTACTTCTGCAGAACTCGATTGCTGCGCTCACGTCCGGTGTGCAGATCTCCCAAGTGCGTAGACCTTTCAGTACATTGAGGAATTTGTAGACACTCTGTTTACCTGTCCCCTCAACCTATCATACAGAACATTTGAAAATTTAGTTAATTTGAAAAAGTTAATGTAATTCATATTCATATTATTTATGTTTGCACTAATGTCCATATTAAATGCTGAGTAAGACGACAGACAGAATCTTGTCAGTTCAATAGACAATTATAATATTCAGATGGAAACACTGTAGTATGCTACAATGTACACATATATGCAAAATCATCGGGGGATTTTTTTTCTCGACAAAATTCTTCATAAACTCAATTTCCAATTATGATACTATTACTGAATTTTCCAGCACTAAATTCCACAAAACTAAATATTTGTTTTTTTCATGTGAAATTTTTCAGTCTGAAATTATCTGAAATGATATGTCTCCAAAAATATGGGACTTGCACAATACAGGGTTCCGGCCTCGGCCGCTAGGATCGCCTTTGTCTTTATTTCCGTTTTATCCCACTTCTATCGTTTGCTATAGGCACACCTGAGTGGGCTGGCCGATCGTTTTGCTTGGACACGTAGCGGACGATAACTCTCCGTAATAACCACTGCCCAGCCGCCAGGATCACGGCGAACGACATTTCAGGTTTATCGGGAAAAAGCAGCCGACATGGAAATGGATCTGAAAATAGCAGCTACTGCGTGTTTGCTTTAAGGTACCGTACGTGGTTGATTTATATGATTTTAAGTTCAATACTTGATATAATAGATAGAAACATGTAGTTTATCCCATTGTGCCACCATATTTGTCTCAGCGGGAATGGAGCTTTCAAAGCTGCTCTGAAAGACCAGCTCAGTGCCTAGCAGACGATAGAAGTGGGATAAAACGGAAATAAAGACAAAGGCGATCCTAGCGGCCGAGGCCGGAACCCTGTATTGTGCAAGTCCCGCATTGGAACACGCAATTTTTGGGGGCAAAACAATTCAAAATTTTCTCCAAAAATTAAATAATTTTAATTCTTCATTGGAGTAATCCTGATGAAAAAGGGCGAGAAAAAACCCAACAACCTGAAGTTGGAGATAACGGAGCAACAAATGTGTGCATATTGAGTACAGGTGTGAGTTTCAATGAGCTTTCATCTGGGGACTCTCAGGGCTGTTCCATTTAAAAAGGTATGGGAGGGGAGGAAGGCACTCAATATATTATTCTATGGGTCATAGGAGGAAATTCATATCAGTCCATGTTACAACATTGGGAATGCCAATAAAATTTCGATAGGTGGTGGGGTATAATTCAAAGCAGCCTTCCGCCCCTACCAGACCTTTTTAAATAGCACAGCCCTCATTAATTTGATGTCGAGTTGGTCTAAGAGTCCAAGATCAAAAATTGAAATGCGAACCTCTTTTTCGGGGGTTACTAGTTTGGTGTGGAGTTGGTCTGAGGTCCTAACATTATAAATTGAAATGCGGATCCTGATTTTTCTTCAGGAGTCGCTAATATCGGAAAAATTCTTTTATGGGGCCATATTACAGAATAATTATGGAACAACATATATACACATGAAAGAAGAACAGTAAAAGCATTTCCAACAACAATAACAAGACAGAATGTATCACTACGAACACACAGGCATAACTACATACATTCTATGGAAACATTTCACAAATATGTTAAAGATGTAATGAGCCTCAAGATCGATGGATTTTGTAAACTCTCTCCCGACTGTTTTTCAACAAAGTTTGCTGAAGCATCGTATGTATTATATTTGCCATATACAACGAATGCAAGAATATCTTGGCGGAAAAATTTTGAAACTCTGCCCACTTCGACGGGTTTTCTGTTTCATCATTTAATGTGCTGTATGTGAAGAGGAAAATGTCATGTAGCGGCACTCACAAATCTGAATGCTAAACCGCTGCAGCCATGGGATAACATCACAGCTCATACCTAAGGTTCGGTAGAGTGGCAAAGCAAACATAGGCAGAAAGCACCACATGTGTAAACACTTGTTGACACGGCTGTTGAAAAATAAACAGCATGCCATGCCGTTTATTTTTAAAGACAAATTCTTTCTATTTTCTTGTCATTGGTGGAAACAAGTTTAGTTGTTTATGGTCAAATGTATTTTTTTTTTATTACCCGTTGTAACAGATGTCACTGTCGCAAAGTTTGGGAGAGATCGATTCCAGCTTAGATTTGAGGCTGATTGCATCTTTAATGTGCTTAACACATTGACTGCGGCCTGTGAGTACACCTATAGCGGCTTGTGTATTAGATTCTGTCACTACTATTCTTGTACTAAGTAATTTTCTACCATACCGTAAACTGGATTTGGAAGGTGATTCATCTTTTAAATCGATTACCCTATCGGAAATCGACCACCCATGATTTTTGGAGAAAAATACGATCGGAAGTCGTAATAATTCAATCACCCACTATTTTCAGTCGATCCCATTTGTAAAAAACTTCAGGAATGGATTTTCAAGACCGTCATGCATGGCTGCCATTTTTCTTTTTGAAAGATAACAGTCTCCCTTTGCAAAGACTTTGTTGCCAATAAACAGTTTAACCAGGGTTGTCCGAAAGATAACGGGGTAATTCAGCTGAATATGGTCTTCACAAACTCCATTTAGCAGATTCAGAATTATATTTAATCAAACCCCTGACCACTTGAATAGAATTTCAGAAAATTCAATTATACACTGGCACAGTTTTCAAAACTGCCCATTCTGGGAACTGGACCCTTGCTGATTGATTCGCCGAATATCCAACTTTCGGGAATTGACACTTTTCAATCATTTGCAAGATCACCCCTCTGTTTTAGCACCCAAATATCACTTCCGATGATTGATTTATCAGGGGAATTAATATGCTGATTTTGCTGATAATGTGACAAACACAATGCTGGCAGTTTATGAATGCTACAGGTTATGTCCTAGCTAGGGTTAAAGCATGATGGGAAAATTGGATTGGTCAATGAAGAGTGGTAAAACCGGATTTGGCAAATATAATACAGTCGCCATAGGCATGATAGGTGGCAGTCAATGTGTTAAATTCACTGCAAGTAAACTCGTGCAAAACCAATGTAACTCGTGCAAAACCAAATTATATTTCCAGGTGCAAGAACAAAATAGTAATTACACTATCATCGTCAAGACGGGACTCATAGCTGCTGTCGTACTGTATCTGTAATCAATGGGCAGATAACTCTATACAAACAAAATCATCAGCGAGAAGAAGACAATCATCACTTAAATAATACATCACATTATCTATATTTGGTCAAAGGGTGAAAAACATATCTGCAAGAGATGAAATCAAGGGAAACTACTCTTTCCTGTGTCACATCAGGGGAAATAACTCTGAAATCATGCAAAAAAAAAAAAAATAAATAAATAAAAGATGAGGATGGATGAACTATTTGGGAAAGAATTCTACAAATTAAACATCCTATTCCACTCCAAAAACATACAGATATGGTTAAATAAATATTTGTTCTTCATGTCTCAATTATCACTAAAAAGAAATTCTGGATGCAAATTTTTTGCTCTATTTTTGTACATTTTTTGTTTTGTTTTGTTCATGATTTTCTCCAGCCTGAGCATTTCTGCACCGAGATCAAAGGGCTCTCATAATGAATGTTATACCCCAGAATGATGACTGAAGTACAATGTACATACCAATCCAAACCTGGCCAGTTTTTGTAAGATTTTAGAGAAATACCACTCCTCCTTAATCTTGGGGGGCAAATTCTCTGAAAGAACTGCATACCTGGAAAAAAACAAAATATGGAATAAATTCGCTACATTTATTCAAAGTGTAGAAAAGTTGAGAATGTTGAGCGTATTGATAAAGTTGGCATTATGTTAAGAAATTTACTTCTTAATTTCTCAGTGTGTAGCTAGATTTTGTGTACAGGGGGTATCTTTTTTATTTTTTGCATATGAAGCTGTAATGGTGGGTTGGGGAGTGGAGGTGTAGGCTTACAAGTTGCTTGACCTCTGCTGTTGGAGTGGTGGTCAAAGTCATCACAAACAAAATATGATACATAAACACAGGGTTTACAACCCTACTACTCAGGTCATATATTGTCACTACAGTCTACAATACTCGTATAACATGAAGCGTGCAAAGCACCGAGAACCCCTCAGACTTAGCGGTAACAAAATATGGCCCTCGTCAAAGTTGAAGGCAACAAGCCACTGGTAGCAAACTTGACAGTTCAAACTAGTGAATCAGAAAATATAGATTAATCTGATCTTTTTAAAAAAGTTTCTGTACATGATCATATGTGATGTGTCATTCTTGAGATATGGTGGTAACAATCAATTCATGGTAAAGTGACACAATTTGACCTGGTGACCTGGGGAAATATGGGTCAATCTCGCTGATTTTCGATGTTCTGTGACCATATGCATGTGTGATGTAAATTTGTTATTCCTCAACATTGCTATTCTTGGGACATGGTGGTAATGCGAAATCGGAGACAGATGTACATTATAATGGCAATACCCCAAGGTCATGTTTGGCCAAGGGGTGAAAATGAGCTCTGGTACATTGATCCAGCACAAGTCAAACAACAGAATATCTAGAGACCTACCATGAGCAGTGAATGGATGATTTTTTACGAAGGTTCTGTTGTATGGGTTTGTTGTTCTTGCTCCGGGATCTCATCTCTTCCACGGCTCGATGAAAACTGTGACCTTGAGCTGACATGGCCACAAATTTATTATGACAAACTTTGAGCCGATTTCTGAAATTCACAAAAAAATGATATATCACAGTACATGTATGTACAAGTCGGATGTATTCGTATGGCCACTATCATCAACTAATAGTATGTAAAACATCCTGGCTATATGACTGCAACATTCTCAGAGTGAGCGAATAGGATTTTAACATCGCTTTCATCAATTATTCATGATGACCCAGTCACCTTTTTCTGACACTGGGTCAACCAGGCCAGTCCTAGATTTATTCTGTCCCTACTCTGACATTTGCGTACACTTCGTCATCCATAAGATGGCTTGCGAATCGTGTGTCTCCATTATCGCGGAGTGATATCCGGTACTTTACCGTATTCTATTCGGCCTTCATCCGGTGGAGAACAGACTCGAGAAATATGATAAACTACAGGTTTTCATACTTCTTCGGAAACAAATATTGCCCGGGCTTACAAAATATATAGGTATGAACAGCTTTCGTATAATCCTTTGGTAGATCTGTAATTTTGAACAAGTAGGACATCACATGACTCAAAAATGGCGGATTATGTTGGAGTAACGTCAGCAGACATTATCTGATTGGGTGACGAAGTATTGATTTCCGGAATCTGGTATTGATTTCTGGAAATTCCCTCTTGCAGTTGCCGAAAGTAGGCTGAAAATGGATGCACACGATCCCAGGGTCAGTCTTACCGCGAATAGATGACCCAGATGGTTACAGGTTGGTCCCTACTGTCAGAGTGCCAAGGGATTTTTTTACATGTAAGTATTTGGTATGACTCTGGACATGTCTTGAGAGTTGAGCAGTCTACCACAAGGGCACCACAGTGAGTGCTCTACCGAAAGGTCACTGCAGTGAGCACTCTACCATAAGGTGGAATATGTTGTGGGGTGGTTTTTACCCCTCGGCCAAATTTGGCCTAGGGGTATTGTCGTCATCATGTACGGCTGTCCGTACGTCCGTACGTCTGTACGTCCGTACGTCCGTTACCGCGATATCTACAGAACCGTTTCATGCATGGCAACCAAACTTGTTACATCTATTTATCTTCACGTAAATCAGAAGCCTATCGAAAATGAGTCATCTCGGACAATATTTTGCAGAGTTATGCCCCTTTTTACAAATAAAAATCCATTTATGATTTGTTATTGTGATAATTTCAGAACCGTTCCATATACAACATCCTAACGTGATACAGTTGTTTCTCTTGACCTGAACTAGGTGCCTATCAAAAATGAGTCGTGTCGGAAAGTATTTCGCAGAGTTATGCCCCTTGTCTAATAAAATCCGTTACCGCGATATCTACAGAACCGTTTCATGCATGGCAACCAAACTTGTTACATCTATTTATCTTCACGTAAATCAGAAGCCTATCGAAAATGAGTCATCTCGGACAATATTTTGCCGAGTTATGCCCCTTTTTACAAATAAAAATCCATTTATGATTTCTTATTGTGATAATTTCAGAACCGTTCCATATACAACATCCTAACGTGATACAGTTGTTTCTCTTGACCTGAACTAGATGCCTATCGAAAATGAGTCGTGTCAGAAAGTATTTTGCAGAGTTATGTCCCTTGTCTAATAAAATCCGTTACCGCGATATCTACAGAACCGTTTCATGCATGGCAACCAAACTTGTTACATCTATTTATCTTCACGTAAATCAGAAGCCTATCGAAAATGAGTCATCTCGGACAATATTTTGCAGAGTTATGCCCCTTTTTACAAATAAAAATCCATTTATGATTTGTTGTGATAATTTCAGAACCGTTCCATATACAACATCCTAACGTGATACAGTTGTTTCTCTTGACCTGAACTAGATGCCTATCGAAAATGAGTCGTGTCAGAAAGTATTTTGCAGAGTTATGCCCCTTGTCTAACAAAATCCACTAATTCCTATGTTAAGTTTGCATATTATTTCTATTATCATGTTAGTATACTATCACATTTATTTATTGATTGGATGACTGATTTATTCATTTATTCTCTTAGACAATGCAAAGAATGCTTGCAAATCTGTTTTGAAATGACATACATGTGCCATTTAGTATACATGTACTGTATTTATCTAGCCATGTGTACTGTTGTTTTGGTGAGACATCGATACAGCTCTTTCAATTTATTCAAGAAACAAATTAATCTTTTTCAAGCCAATCAATTGGTAGAGACACCCTTATTATAATAGCTGGGGTTCAGAGCCGAGGGGTTTGGATAGCACAGCTTCATGTTAGTCAATGTGGTGGGGCAGTTTTAGTCAATTTTCATTTAATCTACATGCACTTTTCTCTCCACACCTGCACTCTCACTATTCCAATCAAGAAACAAAATAAATGGATAAAGCCGCAATGAAATATTGTGGTAATAACAATTCGATGCCAGAACAACACAACCCTTACCTATCAATTTGCTCTAAAGTATCGTGAAGCTCCAGTTCTTTGTCCCCTTTGATGTCGGCAAATTTCTGTCTCAAGTCTAACGGTAGAGTAACAAGTTTGTTGCTGGGCAAGGACGCCTGGAATTCGAGTAGCTGTGGGGAGCTGAAACAAGTAAGTTAATATGAAAATTATTACACACGGCATGGAAAACATTCTGAGAAAAATATACTAATTCAAATGGGATTATTCAATATCAAGTGTGATGGAAAAACTATTATTGCATGACACTCCTTGCCTATCCGAACCAATCGCATCAGTTTCATCAAATTCCATTGTTCACTGAGAACTAATAGAGTGCCTATCTCAATTTTGTGTAGCCCAACAACCTTGTCAAATTTCAAGAAAATTGTTGACGATGATTAGTAGTGTTTGGTTGATTTGATGTGTAATAATCTCAAGGTCACCGTGACCCTTAATCCACAACCATGGAATAATATAGGAAGATATTTTTTTGTCATTTACAAAGTGATCATATAACAGTATTTTCGTTATTTTGGGATTATACTATCTTAGTATTATAGCACAGATTATAGTGCAGAAAATTGGTCTAGTCTGAAGCGGGATTCGAACCAGCAACGTTACTCCCAGAGTAAGGCACCTAATCTTATATATTCAGCTATGACATCGGAGTCATTACGACCATCAGAGGGGTACTGTATGTTCGTTTCAAGACTTTCAGTCTGCTACCTCCTATTTTATATTGTGGGAGATCCGTTGGCTGAGCGGTTTAGATCGCCGACATATAGTGCTGGCGATCAGGTGCCTTTATACTCTGGGGGTCGCTGGTTCGAACCCCGCTCCGGACTTGACCAATTTTCTGCACTAGAATCTGTGCTATACTATTTAGAGAGTGTCATCCTAAAATACTGAAAATACTTTTATATGACCACTTTCTACATGACAAAAAAATATCTTCCTATTATTCCATGCTTGTCTGTGGATGAAGGTTCAAAGGTCACGGTGACCCTGGGAATATTACACATCAAATCAACCAAACACAAATCATTGTCAATGATTTTCTTGAAATTTGACAAGGTCGATGGGCTACACAAAATTCCTGAAAATTTTGGGATAGGTGCTCTATGGTTTCTCAGTGAACAATGGAATTTGATGAAACTGATGCGATTGGTTCGAATATGCAAGAAGTATGCACTTTTCTGAAATGCTCAGGTCCATTCGATGACATCTCTGCCACCATCATTGGTGAATTTCATACTCATACAAATAAATACTGTAGGTTAAATGAAACATGGTTAAGAATATGAGAGCAAAACCAATATTGTTAGGTTTTTCTGTGATGATAGATTTCAATCTTTGATACATAAGGATGGAAAGTAGTTCACCGACATAAATAATGAAAAATTGTACATGTTTGATGTCAATACATGTACGATACGCCATCATGGTGACCCTATTGATCACATGACCACCATAACTACATGTACAGGTACTCTACCTTTTAGGTCGTAAGAGATGAACATTCGACCTCGCACTACGAGATGATATCTTTTCACCATCCATGCTGGACAGGAACTTGTCATCTTGACTTCTTGACACCAGGTGGCGCTATAAAAATACAAATCAATCCGGAATCAATATTATATGGGATATATGTTGTTGTGCAACATTGTATACTTGACATGCAATTTTCTCAACTATCCAGAGCTGAGAAGTCTTTGAGAAACTAATCCATCATGTCATATGTTATGTACGGTAATTCATCTAATAAATTGATTAGGCCTGACCAATTTTATTGCTTGGATTACGGGCCCGCCGCACTGCATTTTTTCACTTTTGAAATAAAAATAAAAATGAAATAGCCATTTTTTTTATTCCCGCCGATATCCTTTTCTTTGCGAACGTACCTGTATGTTAAAAAAAAAAAAAAATCTGAATCAGAAGCCGTTCGTGACAAGTCTCTCGTTGACGACGGTCGTCTATCTAGATGGCCCGACTCGCAAAAAAAGTCTCCTTGTATCGGGAATATGCTGGAGAAGTCCGGTTAGGTATACACTTGCGGTGAAGAGTGGCAAATGTGCTGTTTTATAACCTTCAACGCACAAGAGCTCCATTCGAGCGCCATATTGTGTAAAAGAACATGTGCTCACATTTTAACTTCATATTCAGTCTGATTTTTGTTTATTCTGTTATGGCGACGAACTCGATTCCTTGTTACGTAAACGTGACAGTCTGCAATGATTCTACGGTGGTTCTCAAAAAGCTTACACGAGTGGACAGAGCAGAAAACATCGCCGAAATTTTAGAGATGTGCGGTTGGATGATCTGAAAGGGCAGTGTACCATATCACATGTGCGTGCGGGAACAATCAATAACGAGGAGACGCAAAATAAATAAATCGTTTGCCAAATATACAGTGTAAGTGTTTTTTGTTTTTTTTTCTCGCCACCCTCCTCTCTCACCTGCAAGTTCCTTCTGGCCACTACGGACCAGAAAAAAAATTATATATGCTTTTTTATTTTTATTTTTTTTCCAGCCTCCGTCCTGCATCTTTGAAGAAATTGGCCCGTAATCCAAGTAATTAAATTGGTGTGGCCTTAGCCTATCAGAAGAAAAATACAATCGGAAGTTGGAATAATTATTAGCCCAGATTTTTAGAGATTTTTCAGTATTATGTTACATGTGTGTTTGTGAGTTTAACATTGAGGAGATACGTTAAATGGTATATGGGTGGTTGGGATCAGAAAAAGGTACCTTCCCCCCCCCCCCCCCCCCCCCATGTACAATTTTCTGGAACAGCCCCTATGAAACATACATAATTAGTCAAACCCATGATAACCCTTGTGGCGCCTTTGTTTTCCATCTTACATGTGTATTATCAAGAGCCTGTGCGACTAATGATACACACTTTCTAGTTAATTTGCTTCTGGTTTTAAACAATGTATTTTTCTATCTATTTTCTGGTATGGTCAGGCAACAAAACAAAAACTGAGGTGCCTTATGACGTCATTTCTATGGTATTCAATGGACAGAATTCAGCGCTTGATCCCTCACCTGTTCTAATATCGGATAATATCCCTAACCCACCCCACCCCACCCCACCCCTCCTTACTACCTTCTCACCACCTGGCCACCTCCACCGCTGATGAGGCAAGAGACAAGTACTAACCGTAACATTGTGACCCGATTTTCTCCGAGTTCTGGCTCCAACATCAGTTCTGAAAGACATGTAGTAACATTTTACAAATTACATCGTAAACTGAATGAAATACAATTAATGCCAGTTGAGCTGAAAGACAACACCAAGTGGATCCGTGAGAAGGAACAAATGTAATAAACTTGTCAAAAAAAATATACGTACAAGTGTTTCTGAAAACCACACCATACCAAAATAAATATCTGATCATGCCAATCTTAACTCTTTGCCAATGGAATAAATATTCTCTACTGGCCGGAATACATTATGAAAAATATTAATTTCCGCATATGGTTATAATAATGGCTCGGAGATTTTTCCATGGGTACCGTAGGTAGGGTAAACTATAGATTTTTACAATCCTTATGCTTTGGGAATTCATATAAATAAAAACTAATGATGGAAACCATTCTTGAACTTGTTGTTTTTTTCAAGTCGGGAGAAAAAAAAACATGCACAACTAATACTTAAAGTTACGTTGCCCACACCAGCTGGTGATGCCATGTTTGGAAAACCCCTTTCATTTGTCGCATTTCATGAGGTTATCTATCATGTCTATATATTTTTACAATCCTTGATGCTTTGGTGATTCGTATAAATAACAAGAGCTTCAATATACGCCCGTATATCTGGAATTACATTGGTCCAAATTTCAAGGTTGTTTAATAGCCTTGATTCCAATTGGTAGCTAACAATCCAGAGAAAGGTCTACAATTTTGTGCTTCTGAGAATGTAACATATATCACATCTAAAATTGAATGATAAACTAAAATGAGCTTAACTCTTGGAAACTAGTTGACCTTGGAGCAAGAACCGAGAGCTCACATATCCCACACTGAAATCAACAATAGTCAAACACAAGAAAATACATGTAGTAGTTTTCTTGCAAATGTATTTCTTTCAGACGAGAGAATTTTTCATGAAGGAAGAAGAAAGTGATGAAGTAAACCTTTGTTCTTGAGTTGATAAACAGGTATAAAGTTCATAAAGGACCCCTCTCCCTGTTAACTTAGTAAATGTATGGGGTTTTTTCACAACAGTTTAAGTAAATGTAGCTGTTTCAAACATGGGAGACAACTCCACAGGACAAATGCCATATACATGTAGGGGAGAAAACTGTGAATATTCCAACCTAACACATATAGTCCGCTAAACTTGATTCAGTTTTGGGGGACTGTGACCTTGACCTTTGACAAATTGATGTATGGCTCCTCTTCGCCATGCGAGTAAGGTATTTGATACCATTCCATACCTTGAAACTAGAGATATCGCATGGACAACAAATGTTAATGGATGACTGGACAGAACGCAACATTGCATTACATGACCTCGTCTTCGACAGGCATATGGAAATGTGACCTAATGATTTCCTGGGGATGAAATGGGGAAGCAGATAGGATTTAATTTCAATTAGATTGCTGATCATGGGAGCTGCGAGCTTATCGTGTCAATAAAATAACCTTGAGCTATCAAAATGATTCTAAAATACCTTTTGTCCTTTCCTCGCTTTTCAGATGGTGGTACTGGGGAAGTATCAGTCCGTGCGGGTGCAGGCATGGACAGGCCCTCCTGATTGTCTGTCGATGCATTGTCACGACCAATCGATGCATAATACTCATCAAGAAACTTGAAAGTACCTGTAAACAAAGTTAACAAACTAAACATGGGAAGAAATGAATTGAGGAGAACATGTGTACACCATACATATTAAATGCATTGAGGGCGCACTACCAGAAGTTTTTATGTATATTTTTTCTTCCTTCTTAACAGGTTTTGACTACATTTTCGCCATGTGATGCTATGGTGAAATTAGTTTTCAAATGCTTCCTAGCTAATGTGATATGATCATAGAAAATAGAAATGATCACATGAGAGCATGAGAATCACAATATAGATTCGGACAGCCGTATCCACATTACTGGTTCCTCGGGTAATCATGGCAACCATTAATACTTACTGCTCTTATAAACCGCAGGCTCATCTGGGTCATGTGATGATGGGTGCGGACCCTCCTGCGTGGCCGTAGATGGTGCGGGCGAATCCTCCGGAATTGCACTGTCGACGCGGAGACTCCCATGGGGAGAGTTGATACCAGCGATATTCATCTGTGACGATGATAAGCTGGTCACGGAGTTACGAGGATGAAGATTCAGTCTACGGGGAGTGGTCTTAGTTCGGATACCAGCATTACTTCTCTTGTTACCCTGGCAACAATAAATATCAGATTTGAGATGGTGAAAACAGTGGAACTCTTCACACAGGAAAGGACGAATAGGTGTCTCACGTGACCTATGGTGGGGCCAGACTGCCTAGAACGTGATGAAAAACTTTCTCGTTGTTCATAAATGATGAAATGTGTAAGCTACATTTTACATTAAGTTTTAAAACAGACATGACAGAGAGAATGGCACACTGGTTCAAACCCAGTACAATTTTGCCACAGAATTAAAGCCAGTAATAAAATGGATCATCCATTTTCATATATCAGACTGGCGTTCTGATCCTACCAAAACCTCAACCACCTCGCTCAGGGGGTCTAATAATATACCCCAGCCACTACTCAGATTTTTGGACCGCATTCGGGGCCTTCGCGCACATCGCCGGAAGTCACATCATATATAGAAAAATAGATGTTTGCCAAACATTTTGATTACTTTTCAAGTCTGCATAATAACTCCGTTGACCTACATGTAGCGTTAAAAAGAATGATCTATTTTCCCTGTTTTTCTGCAGAGCATATGAAAAGTAGTTCGTTCATGTGCGACACTGAAGGAGTTGTTCCGCCGGTTTCAAACTGAACCGTGCGCACGTGGGTTTTCCCCTATATGTCATAGCAACGTAGTAAAGGTCAACTTCGCTATTGGAGGCAGGGATGGATAATGGAGCCTGTGAAATGGAGCATGTGCTGTGGGGAGGATGCCAATCTCTGTGTATGGACTAAATTATCTCTTCAAGCAGAAGAGTTCCACTTTTGTTGGAAATGCACCATAACCCGAATATGTGTATTGAGAAAATTTACATCCCTTGGTGAATCAATATGAATATTGAATAAAACTCGGCAGAAATGTTTCGACTGGCTTGAAACATGTGCTGGTACATGTAAAGAAATTAATATCTCAGGAATGTCCCTTTTCTTATGTTTCTCTCTGCTTCTCTTCAGGAAAATATGTCTTACTGGAGTTGCCTAGCAATTCCTTACACACCAGACATGTGCTAGACAAATATACAGTGAAACATACGAATAATGACACTTGGGTAAACATTTAGCTGAAGGCTAGGTTAGATTTCAGAAAATGTTGAGTGGATACATGCAGGGTACAAATTCTCTTTGTTCGGGTGAAAATACACTGTGTGACTCAAACAGGACTGTAGGCTACATCAGGTCTGTCAGCTTTCAGAAATCCTTGCGAAAACATCCAAGGATTAAGGTATATTTCTAAGGGAGGTAACTCCCCTTTCTGAAAAAAAAAAAATACCTTTGGGAGTTGATCTTTGCTGAGAAATTGATTCCATGCCGTCTCAGCTAGTTTTTCCTTCTGGATTCTCTTGGATGTTGTTTTGGCTCCACCAATATCCCTGTAAGAATTACAACAGCCGAAATAAAGGTAAGGTTACCATGGCAACCATTTCCTATGTATCCAACTGGCGTGAATAGTTAGTATACGTACCTCACTCGCAAAACAAACTCGCATTCTAAATCAGATTCCTTCACTAACATGACTAAGAATAATGACCACTTGGCTTAATATTTCTTCAGTAGCAAGTATTCACTCAATCAGTATGGTAAGCGATCCAGATATATGATCATCTTTCGATTTACGATCGACCCCATTTTTTGAGGATTGAATAATTTACCATAGATAATCTCTCAATTCTGTTTCACAGTCCCAGTCTGCTTAGTTGTCATGGTTGTCGACCAGAATATTAGAACTTCATGACAGCAGGGATTCATTACGGACTTCCTGATTGGAAACAGAATTATTCCCTTTATGAAGCCGTACCTATAAATCGTCAAATATGGTATTAAAGCACAAATCACGTCCACGGCCAAAAATATTCAACGACCCATTTTCAGCGGAAATACCTTTCGTAAAACTGGAAGGACTCATTTTGTTCACATGCCGATAGTTGGGAAGCTAAGGTTGATCTTTCATGTAAGTTTCTATTGTTCAAACCTTTACATTACTGAAAATACTCCCATCTAGACTTATTGTTGTACTAAGACAGACTATTGTTCTCATGTTTCAGATAAAACATGATCTGAAACCATGCTGTTATGAATAAGGGACTTCATAGCATACATTCTGTGGCAATTTGATTAAACACAAGACCCAGAACCTGAGTCTCTAACTGGATTTGATCTCCTTCCTATCTCAAGGACGTTGGGTGATCTTCTGGCATGAAAATAACTATCTACGTTAAGTCATCTTTGACCAATCAATGGTCAAAGATGGCATGACATGATATTATAGACGTCTTCTTATGCAAGCAACTCACCGTATTATGACCTAGTCATAAAAGCTGAGAAGTTTCAAAATAACCAAAATTAGAACTGCATAGCTGCAGCGTCCAACCCATCACATTATGAAATGCTATGAATAATTATCTATGATTGAAATTTGCTTTGTATTTATCCCAAAATTATTCAAATTACTTGTGTAGGAAGGAGCTACACACTATATATGGTTTTGACGCCAGTTGAGAGTGATATAAACACCACCACGTGGGGACATTTCGCAACTGTGGGTTGGTCGTAGTATATATTTACGAGACTCTGCAATTATATGTACCATGATCTCTGTGGCAATTTATGCGAAACAAACTCGAGATAGGAAGACTGCAGGTTTAATACAACAGGAAACAAATCCAGGAGTTTTCCCGGATATTCCAGGACAATAACTTGAATTTTCCATGAGTCTTTACTACAATAACTTGCAACAAAGATGAGCAAATTAATGAAGGTCAGAAACAAATTTTGGCAGAGTAACGCCTGGCTTCATATCGCTGGTTCTCTCAGAAGACAAGAGTGCCGTTTTCCAGGAGTTTCCATGAGTTTAACCTTATTTTTAAGCATTTTCCAGGACTTTCCAGGTAAGTAATTAAATTCCAGGAGTTTTAAGGAATTTCCAGGAGGCGTATGAACCCTGGAAGAGGGTCAGATCCACTTATGCCAGAGCGGATATGTTTTTAATCAGATTGATGTTGTGGATCTTTGACAGTTACCAAAACCTACGTTAGACTCCAAGACAAACAGATAGGTCCCATCAGTGAAGGCTGGTCCATATTCATGGCCTCCAGTATCCAGTGTAGGGCACACAGCTGACGAAATAACGGTTGTCTGAAAGCAGAATTCAAATAAAATATTTACTGACTAAAAACAGACTAATTTATCACTTATATGACCAACAGTGTTATAATGGTTTTCCGAATGGACCTGAATCCTGAGGACATATTATATCTCTTTCAATCACGAGATAAATTGTGCATTCATTTATCTGTATGACAGGTGATCACTTATCCAGAAATCTTAGTCCGTGGGCTGAGTAGGCCCACCTTGCACCCCCCCCCCCCCACCACTCTCCGAAACTATGATACTTTGGAATGTGCCGAAGAAGAAAATATATGTTAACACGCGAGATATTGGGATGAACTGGCAGATCAGAGAAGTTAAAAATTGCACCTAACGCCTTTATTTTGCGCTCACGGTAAGGGGGTGGGGTTGCCAAAATGTTCCTAACTTTTTTATTTGTTGTCCAATTGATTGCAATGAGGTATCTTTTTGTTCAGCATAAATGGAGGAATTAGTCCAAAACAGCAAACGTTCTAATATTTCAATATTATGACGTCAGTAGGGGGCCATCTCCAAATTTCACGAAAAAAATGTCAAAATTGACTAACTACAAGCAATACTGGTAACTAGTCATATTTCTGCAACATTATCTATGTAACCTGGTTTAATATGTTGTTTTCATTTGTATTTTGTGCTTCAATACATTGAAATATTTCCAATGTTATAAAATAGCACTAACATGGATAACTAACTTAGCACTATGTTACTTATGCAATGAATAGCAGGGGTGAGGTTGCTAAAATGTTCTTAACTTTTATATTTGTTGTCCAATTGATTGCAATGAGGTATCTTTTTATTCAGCATAAACGGAGGAATAAGTCCAAGACAGCTAACGTTCTAATATTTCAATATTAGGACGTCAGTAGGGGGCCATCTCCAAATTTCACGAAAAAAATGTCAAAATTGACTAACTACAAGCAATACTGGTAACTAGTCATATTTCTGCAACATTATCTATGTAACCTTTTTTATTTGTTGTCCAATTGATTGAAATGAGGTATCTTTTTATTCAACATGAGCCTGAGAATCAGGCCAATATAGTAAACTTCTAATATTTACTTATTGTGACGTCACTAAGGGGTCATCTACAATTTTCATATGAAATCGTATTTTTACCAAAATTGTTACCTAAAATGGTTCAAATGATTCTTTTTGGTTAGCCGAACACATGCAGGATACAAATATGTTTGCTAGTAAGCGCTGAAGTAACATTTAACATAAATATGCAAAGTAGAATATCAAGATGTATTTATTTGAAAAGTTCGTTCGTTTTCTTTATGGGGGTTAAGTTATCTAAATGGTTATAACTTTTTTATTCCTTGTCCAATTGAGTGAAATGAGGTATTATATATGTGACATAAACTGCAATACTGGATATTAACAATGGTGTGCAGGGGTTAAAGAACACTTCCGGTCACGGAACCGGAAGTTGTCGCAAGACAGGTAGCGGTCCTTGTCGGAAATAGGTCAATAAGAACCGATTTAGCCTGTCAATGGTCAAAAGAGCCAATTTAGCCTTTACATCATGTCAATGATTAAAGGTCATTTCCGGTCACGTGACAGTAATCATGGAAAACCCGGATGCAAGATGAGGACCCAGATGTAAGTCCACAGTACCCGGATGGAAGACAGGGGAACGACGAGAAAACCCACTGGGAAGCCCGGATGTTGACAAGGTCCGAGATGTAAAATCCACTGCCCACACATACACGCACACACGCAATGTGGCTCAGTCGTACACCAGCACATCTCAGTCCTCGACTTGGGGGTAGTTGAACTGAGTGTGCTAAAAATAGATTACCAGCTAGCGTGCCATAAAAGGGAAGCGGCCTGGCCGTTTCATCAGACACTCTGAGACAGCGGGAACTCCCACCCATCGCTTACTCAGCCCACGGACTATAACTGGACTGTCATGCATTATACCATATCTTTGATGTATTATACCTTATCTGTGCTGTATTATAATCGGAGAGGTATCAATGTGGAGCACTCGTGGCTCCGATTGGAGGGCCTGGGTCGTGGAAATGACATCATTCTGCACATGTGCAGTTGTGGAGTAGCAGTAAAAGGGAAGTTGCGGAAATGTGCAAGAGCACTATATCACACCGGAGTATATATTTCATCCAAGTATAGCGGATAGCAGTTGTCCTGAATAACAACAAGTTCAGCAATGTTTATACAGTTTATCATCCCCAATGTTACATCATACCCAGGCTGGGGGAGCCGCCCTGGGAATGTTTAGTATGTTCACAACAAAACAAATTGAAATATCAAACAACATGTTTTATTATTTAACGCACCATCACATTAGGTACAAGTGTTTACTGAGCTCAAGTCAATGATAAGCATGTAGACGTAGAGAGTATATACGGCATGTTAGGCTATTCATCAGTGCACGGGTGACGCATTCTGCCGAGAGAGTTGACCAGTTCTCTCCCCGGAAGAATGTAACACTGGTGACCCTCTCCACTGTCCTCTTGTTGGGGCGTTGGCGTTGTGCCCATTCCAGGGGATCCACGGTGTCCAGTTTCTCCAGCATCGTCTCTAGCGACGCCCGGCAAATGATGGTGAAAGGATGGTCGTACACTTGGTTGTTAGCACTGGAATAGAAATAGCGCAGTTGAAGATCCATCATCTTATAACGTATAACATTTACCCGAAAGCGACATTTATTTTGAAGGCTGTACGTTGGTCATAGAAGATGGCTTCCTGCGTAGACGGGCGAGCTCGGTCAGTCAGAAATTGTAGATATCTTGAATAGGGCGATGACGGTGGAAACAGTGCCGTGTCATGGGCCAATGGCGCTGATAGATGTCACTCACTGGATGGGCGTCCTGTAAGAGATCGCTAGGAACATTTATAGGCTCGTCCGCGAAGTGTACTTTGCTCTCCATGTCATACAAAATCTGAGCCTATTGAATTAGGGCGACTTCATCATCATTATCGGCCCTCGTGAGCTGGGTGGGAGTTCCCGCTCTCTGAGAGTGTCTGATGAAACGGCCAGGCCGTTTCCCTTTTATAGCACGCTAGCTGGTGATCTATTTTTAGCACACTCAGTTCAACTACCCCCAAGTCGAGGACCGAGATGTATGGTGTACGACTGAGCCGCATTGCGTGTGTGTGTGTGTGTGCAGTGGATTTTACACTCCGGACCTTGTCAACATCCGGGTTTCCCAGTGGGTTTTTCCCGTCGTTCCTCCGTCTTCCATCCGGGTACTGTGGGTTTACATCTGGGTCCTCATCTTACATCCATGTTTACTGTCACGTGACTGGAAATGATCTTTAACCATTGACATGATGTAAAGGCTAAATTGACTCTTTGACCCCTGCGCACCATTGTTAATATCCGGTATCGCAGTTTATGTTGCATATATA
Organism: Hanleya hanleyi; assembly: GCA_036873755.1. Classification (NCBI taxonomy): domain Eukaryota; kingdom Metazoa; phylum Mollusca; class Polyplacophora; order Lepidopleurida; family Hanleyidae; genus Hanleya; species Hanleya hanleyi. Next base: position 40,663 of record JAVTVY010017947.1, read on the forward strand.
ATACATCATTTCAATCAATTGGACAAGAAATAAAAAAGTTATAACCATTTAGGTAACTTCGCCCATACAGAAAACGAACGAACTTTTCAAATAAATAAATCTTGATATTCTACTTTGCATATTTATGTTGAATGTTACTTCAGCACTTGCTAGCAAATATATTTGTACGGTATCCTGCATGTGTTCGGCTAACCAAAAAAGAATCATTTGAACCATTTTAGGTAACAATTTTGGTAAAAATACGATTTCATATGAAAATTGTAGATGCCCCCTTAGTGACGTCACAATAAGTAAATATTAGAAGTTTACTATATTGGCCTGATTCTCCGGCTCATGTTGAATAAAAATATACTTCATTTCAATCAATTGGACAACAAATAATAAAGGTTACATAGATAATGTTGCAGAAATATGACTAGTTACCAGTATTGCTTGTAGTTAGTCAATTTTGACATTTTTTTCGTGAAATTTGGAGATGGCCCCCTACTGACGTCATAATATTGAAATATTAGAACGTTTGCTGTTTTGGACTAATTCCTCCGTTTATGCTGAATAAAAAGATACCTCATTGCAATCAATTGGACAAAAATAAAAAAGTTAAGAACATTTTAGCAACCTCACCCCTATTATTCATTGCATAAGTAACATAGTGCTAAGTTATTTATCCATGTTAGTGCTAGTTTACAACATTGGAAATATTTCAATGTATTAAAGCACAAAATACAAATGAAAACAACATATTAAACCAGGTTACATAGATAATGTTGCAGAAATAGGACTAGTTATTAGTATTGCTTGTAGTTAGTCAATTTTGACATTTTTTTCGTGAAATTTGGAGATGGCCCCCTACTGACGTCATAATATTGAAATATTAGAACGTTTGCTGTTTTGGACTAATTCCTCCATTTATGCTGAACAAAAAGATACCTCATTTCAATCAATTGGACAACAAATAAAAAAGTTAGGAACATTTTGGCAACCCCACCCCCTTACCGTGAGCGCAAAATAAAGGCGTTAGGTGCAATTTTTAACTTCTCTGATCTGCCAGTTCATCCCAATATCTCGCGTGTTAACATATATTTTCTTCTTCGGCACATTCCAAAGTACTAAAAAATCATAGTTTCGGAGAGTGGTGGGGGGGGTGCAAGGTGGGCCTACTCAGCCCACGGACTATCTAGCATTGCTTGTGTAACACAAAAACCTAATTAAATTGTCAACGAACAGTTCGTGTGCCACAAAGCGTGAAGTCCTATATGTAACCCCATACACCAAATTAAAGCTTGCTCTTCCAACTGTGCCAGTCCAGGGCCCTCGCGCTATTAAGTTGATGTCATGTTTACATGTACATGAGGGAGGCGACAGGCTAATGTGATTGTATAGCTGATAAGGAAAGTATTTAATTTGTTACAGTATCTATCATCAGATATTAATATTAGTTATGCCCTAATGGGGTAGAGATTTAAAATTTTGACCAGATCCAAAATTTATATTGGTCCTACAGCATATAGAACTTTACCGACACATCAACGCAGTCAGCAGGCTGGTAATATAGGCTTACAAATAAGAACAACGACGAGGTACCAAACATGGCAGACGAATACAACCAGAATATCGCAGATTGAAATCAAGTTTCACGTGAATCGCCCAACAAGCTGTTTATCCATATATCTTGACGCCAGGGAAACAATAGGGAACTGGACCAAACAATCATAATAGGGCACCTCAATTACCTCAAGTCTGACCCAAGTCTCATATATGTTGAACTTGTGAGGAATATGCAAAACTTCCATGAATAATGACTGATGAAATCACACCTCTTCTTCATTTGATGTCATGGTTTTATTTCTGTTGAGTCATAAATACACAATGTACCCAAGTCTCCATGCATTGAATGAAACAGTCTGATACAACAGCAACTTTGCCCCCCTCACAGCTTAAAGGTGAAATGCAAAGGTTTTTAGATTCTCCTCTTTACATTTTATATAGGTTGAATAATGATAGAAATACCAGTCCATCTAATTCACTTAGTTAAATTAGAATCATTTTGTCCGCTAGAATCTTTTTAAAAATTGGTACTCCTAGCACAGCTGGATTCAGATTTGCAAAACGTCATCGCTTATCTTTCCTTGGTTGTGACGTCACGTCAGACCAGCCGCCCGGAGACTGAATGTTACAAGTATTGACGCCCGGCCAGATGGTCTGATGTGACGTCACAAACGAACGTCAAACAAGGGCAGATAAGCGATGCGGATTTCATTTCTGAAATCGGCCGGGCTTGAGATGCCAACTTTGAAGCACTTTTCAAAAGCTACCAGGAGACAAAATACTTCAAATAAAACCAAACGAAATACATAGGCTGATATTTCCATCATTAACTAGCCCACGAAGAATATATAAATGAAAATTAGAAAACCTTTGCATTTCACCTTTAACTATCTGAAGGTCACAAACCAACCGTCAAGTTTTGGGGTCCAAGATTATAATCTGGACAGGACTTCTGGCAAATGTAATTGGCTATTCTATCTGACTGGACCAGAAATGGGTTGTGTTGTATTTTAAAATGCTTCTATTATATTTGACTCTGGAAATTATCAAAACCACTTTTTCAAATTTTAATACGAGAAAAATCTGGGCCAGTTTGACTGGACACCTTAGTTGCCATAATGGTGTAGGGCAGGTATCTCTGGTGGTCGTATCTCGAAGAAAAGGTGGGGACTATATTCTGAAATTGTTTTTGTTAGTTTAAGTGAAAAGACCAGGTTATCAAGGTAATTAGGGGTGGTGAATATTTTAGAATGTAGTTTTCTGCAGATGTGCTCGGCCGGTTTACTGCATATTAAGGCCGTTTTTTTTAGTGCTTTGTGACTGGTAGTAGTGGATGATCCCACTTCTACTACATGGAGGTCAACAAAAATATGAAAACGTACTTGGAGCAGGTGACCAGCTCTGTACTGCCACTCAGGTTATTGTGCTGTGGAGTATACGGTCTTAGTGGTACCGGCTTCTTCTTCCTGCTGCTGATCGGTCGACTTTCTCCAGACGTTGAGGCGAGATTATCTAGTCTTGTAGCCAAAATGAAGAACATTGTATGATCACCTTAAATTGTAAACATCATGTAATACAAATTGAGACTTGAAATTTACATGTAGAGGATGTGATATTGAAACCCGTGTCTGTCTCATAATATTTAATTAAAGTGAACAGAACATTTTCTGCGAACTGTCTTAACAGGCATAATGACAACATTTGTCCTAGATTAATTTGGTCAATGCACTGAATTAGTTGTTGAAACAATGTACATGTAGGTATAATTTTCGGGTTCAATTTCCACATCTTTTACAATATTGGAACTCTTTGGTTCAAGGTGGTCAAATTGTATTGGGCGTGAGTGAGTGAGTGAGTGAATATGATTTAACGTTGCTTTCAACTATATTTCAGTCATATCACGATGTTGGGTCCTATTCCTTTTCACACCCGGAAACAACATGGGAGGGGTCCACGGGAGGGGTCCTACTCCTTTTCACACCCAGAAACAACACGGGAGGGGTGTTATCCTTTTCACACCCGGAAACAACACGGGAGGGGTCCTATTCCTTTTCACACCCGGAAACAACACGGGAGGGGTCCTATTCCTTTTCACACCCGGAAACAACACGGGAGGGGTCCTATTCCTTTTCACACCCGGAAACAACACGGGAGGGGTCCTATTCCTTTTCATACCCGGAAACAACACGGGAGGGGTCCTATTCCTTTTCACACCCGGAAACAACACGGGAGGGGTCCTATTTCCTTTTCACAACCGGTATTGAGCATTGTGGATTAGGGCACTTCCTTCCTACATGTGTTATCGCTAAATCACACCGTGTTGTGTTGTAGCTGTGATATCATGGATTCATTCTACTCTGTTTTTCAAAAGTATTACCAATGGCTAACAATGATAATAGCCATGTGAAGATGAGCGCTGTGATTTTCTGTTTGAAATAAATCAGGGGCTGTTACATTGATAGCAACAGGTTACACCTCTGACAATAGGAGAACGAACTGAACAGGTTCAACTATCTATTTAGACCCCTCCTATTACCTGTACCAATCAGAAATTTGTGATATATATTTGCGCAGATCTCAAGACTTCGCTGAGCACCGTTAGATAAAACAATAAAGAAACTGTCTGTACACTGACCTTGACTTCAGCTGTGGTTCATTTGAATTCACTTTGCCCTATCTATTAACCCAGGGCGATATTTTAAACTGGTGATAGGTGGCATATTTATGTAATATTTTCCAAACTAAGCAGAATGACACTTTCTTTGTCATCTTTGTACACTGGAAAAATATATAACAAATATGTATGAAACTATGCCAGCTATCATTGATCAAATTGTGACCCTGGGTTAATAGACAGTGCAAAGTGAATTTATACGAACCAATGCTGAGTCACGTTTCAGTGCACAGGCTCTTCTTTGTTCTCTCCGGAGACGCCTAGTCGAGACCCGTTCAAATACATAGAGTGCAATTTTTGGATTAGAGGATACCTTATCTTGGAAAGAAAATGATTCCAAATATACAGTGACTAGGTATTGTACATTTATTAAAGAGGTAGTAGCAGGATTTCAATTCTTTGAGCAAAACTGAACATGATCACCTACAACATTTTCTGAGGGTTTTTTAAGTCTCGAAGTCCTGAATTTCGTATAGGGACCAATATTGTTAGATTCTTCAATTCAGTCTAGTGAACATGATGGAAATGGGAAATGACGGAGATGACGACGGATAACGTGACCTGGTGTCCATGACGTCACGTGAGAAGTACGATAAAAGTTCTATGCCGTTGAAAGTGTCGCGCTCGGATTGCTGATGATGCAGGTTTTGCAATGTCATCTCAGGCACTGGAGCCAAGTGCAGGTGCTGTCACCTTTTTCAGAGAATGTCAGAAGTGTGATTTCAATGCCTGTGATATTAAAAATTTAGGTCACAGAAAAACTTTCACCCTGGTTGATCTCAACTACTAAATAACTTTTATGGAAATATGTTATTTGCAGAGTTTTTTTCTAAATGATGTTTCTACCTCTTTAACAGTCATGGTCATGATGGTCAATGCATGTACATCATTTGCATATTGGAAGAAAATCCAAAGAAATTATTTTCCTAGAATGTAATGGTGAAATGAAAGCATTTAGAGAAGGACAGTACCATACAGAATAACCACGATGAAAACAATCATGCTACGAAGAAGTGAATCATGCAATGTACACACCCACTAAACGTGACACCCCCCTTTCCATCAGGGCTGTCCGGTTCCGTGGTCAGTGATTGGTCGAACCCTTCATCATCAGTGTCCAATCGGTCGGTCTCACTCATGAAACTTGTGACAAAAGTTATGAGAAGCGTGAGAGACATGCAACATACATGCGAGCAAAGAACAGAGAAACACTGCCAAAATACCCTACTTATTTAAGATAATGCCCTAAAAATGTCTCGAAATAAGACCATTTTACTCAAAATAAGTTAAATTTAAGATGATTTTTTTCTTGTTTAAGTAAAATTTGGAGTGGGGTAAGTATAATTTATCATTTTTAATTAAACAAGAACAAATTAAGAATTTTTCTTAAAAGAAAATTTTTTCAAGAAAAATTCTGAATTTTATCTTGTTTTAGTAAAATATACTTACCTCACTCCAAATTTTACCTAAACAAGACAAAAAAATCTTTAAAATTTTCTTAAAATTTAACTTATTTTGAGTAAAATTATCTTATTTCAAGAAAATTTAGGACATTATCTTAAATAAGTAGGGAATATTCGGCAGTGCTTTAAAGCAAACTGGATGTTGAAAAATATTTTCAGACCTCACAAAATAGATCTGATGTTAGCTCAATATAGTGAATCCTGCAATAATTCAATCACAGGACATAAAATTTCCCACCATAAATCCAGGGGGGGGAGGGGGTGATCCAATTTATTGGAACAGGAAAGTTGACAAAATGGTCCAAAAATGATGCCGATCCAATGGGGGGCTTGCACAATGCGAACTATCCAATCAGTGATACCAATTCCTGTTTAATTATTTTTTTTTCCTGTTTTATTTATTAATTATCCTCCGGGTGAGGTTTATCGTCACTTTCAACATTATTTCAGTAATATCGCCACGAACCAACTAAGCACCACCCAGCTAAGTTGCGTTCCTGTAGTTCAAAGAAGAAATCTTACATTATTTCAGTAATATCGCCACGAACCAACTAAGCACCACCCAGCCAAGTTGCGTTCCTGTACTTTAAAGAAGAAATCTTTGAAGCAGCATGGAAACAGACACCCTCCATCCACCCTATAAAACAGCGAGGACAGCAAACAGGACACAGACATGATGTTTACATGGTGCAAAACAGACAAGTGATATTGCAGTGTGAGACATCACATTATCAAGTTCCTGACTATTGTGCAAGCCTCCCATTTGGTGTCAAAGTAGCCAATCAACAGTCCTGAGTTTCTCTTCCATCTGCTTTAAAATATCTGATTCACTCTCAGCTAACCAATCAGTATCCAGATATGGTATTTCTGGTTCACCCAGTGCTTCTGATGTGCAAGTGTCCCATTACTTCATTATTTTATTAATGAAATTTTATCCACAGAATTGGTGGTGATTGAATTTTAATGGGATGATTGAATAATTAGAGTATTTAACATATAAATCATTCAGAAGACAAAACTGGAGAATAAGCACTTATTTAATACAATGAGAGTTGGTCTCCAGTGACAGAAGAAATCATACTATAGCTTTTCTAGGTCAAACATTTCTTATTATGAATGTCTAAGGTGGCTGGAGAGCATGCATATATATTGTATTGGATAATTTGTTATTCCAATGATTTATTAACAAGTATAGCTACTGTGAGAGATATTCAGCCCCCACAATTCACCTCTGCAATCAGCGATTGCCGAGGTAAATGCCGTGCAATGCAGTTCACCTCAGCAGTGTTTAACATGGCGTTAAATAGGAATTATTTTAATATGACATTACTTTTGCCGAGGTGAGTGTTCCGAATTGTGTGGGCTGGATATTGACTGGTATTGGCATTAAACATAAGATTAACCCTTTTCTGATTAAACAAAATGACTAGCAGACTAAACCATGTCAGACTGAAAGGGGTTAAATCTTCAGGCAAAGAAATCTCACACACCACTAACATGACATATTCTGAATATATAGGCAAAGGCTAGGTGTTCAGTCAATTATGACAGACAGCTGTTATGGGGTTTGGAGTTGGACAATTGTTGACATCCACCCACCCATGTCTACCCTATTTCTTCTATCTTTTTTAACAGATTTTTTAGACTTACGAGAGAAAAAAAAAAATTCAACTGAGGCTAAACACTGAAAAGACAGCTAGTGAAATTTGTAGAATGTTAGCAGAATTTCCCTAGGCAGATGCCTGAAGTTAAATTTTGCCGTCTGAATAGTGAGAAGAAATAGGGTAGTCTTTAATTCTCTCTCTAACTGTACCACCTTTACAGTATACATGATAGATCTGAACCGTGGGGAAATTTAAATATCAACATACAGACTAGAGCCTCATGTGATAAATAGATGGTCCCGCCAAAGACTACAGCTGGAAGGGTACTTTAACATGGCTGCAAAAAAAGTGTCCCCTATTCGCTGGAAAGCCCTCAGATATGTTACATACAAGAGTTGGAAAGTTTCACCAAATTAATCATTGTTGGCCTGTGTGACAGTCAGAATGTATACCCTGTTGGCCTGTGTGTGTCTCAGTCAGAATGTATACCCTGTTTGACTTGAGTATATGAGTGAGTGAGTGAATAGAACTTAACGTCGTTTTCAACAATATTTCAGCTATATCACGACGAAACAACTACACGTAAGCACCACCCAGCCAAGTTGCGTTCCTGCTACTTCAAAGAAGGAATCTTTGAAGCAGCATGGAACCAGACACCCTCCATCCACCCTATAAAACACTGAGGACGCTGCGCACAAGACACAAACAGGACGCTTACATGGTGCAATAAAAACAAGTGATATTACAGTGCTAGACATCACATCATCAAGTTCCTGTTGCTTCTCAGCAAAACGTATTGAAGCAACAGAAACCTGAACCCACCCAACCACCCGCGACTGAGTATATGATTTTTTGTCAGTTTATTTTCGATTCTACGAATGAATGAGCAGGTTATGCTCGACAGCTGGGCAAGAGTACAAAGGATAATGCTCCAGCATGTCCACTTACCATTTTAGTGATCGTGATAAACCTATTTTTGGACTACATCCGCTACAGCTGGCAAAGTCCTAATAGGCTGCACCATCTCCATCTTCACGGCTTCGTTTTTAGCGCGAGTGATAGCTCACCTGCACGCAAACACTCTCGTAAATTCACGTAACGAGAGTTATTTTTAACTCGTAAACTCTCATATTTTATATTGTATTATATTGCTATCACTCGCCTGACTTTCAATACCCTCTCCTAAATATTTTGACGCGACCTACTTTTAGTTCGCATGCTAATTCTAAACACGAAGCCCCGATCTTCTCTTTTCTCCATCCCTAAAGAAATAATTACTGGATTATCTGTATGATTTTGCACCATTTGGTAACTTCCTCTTCTAATAAATTTTATCACCCCCTTGTTATATGGTGGTAAATTTCACTTCCTGTGATTGAATTATTGGAAAGAAGAGAGAGAGAGATTGGAAAGAATTTACGGTAAGCCAATACCCCCCCCTCCCCCCACTTCATCATGACATGTGAATGTACTATATTTAGAATTCAAAAAGATTGACAGAAACAACAGAATGTGAGAATGACAGTTCAAATAGAAATTATTCAAGCAAGCCTTGTGACTCATGCACATGTAATTACATTGAGTACGTAATAAAACCCTTCAACAGTTCATGAGACAAGCATAAAGGTATAAACAAAGGTCTCTCACTAACTTGATCATTTCAGGAACTGCAAAATAATCCCAGATCATTCAACCAACCATTCGGTTGTAAAGTCTGTCATATTTATCTTGCTCTATTAACGATATTAATGTTTATTAATAATATTAGTCTTACGTAATCAAGATTTTAATTTGAATGGTAGATTTGTGTGATCAAATTATGAGAGACCGCCATTAATCTTAACGTTCAACTCCACAGACCACAAAAAAACATCAAACAATGTCAATCATGATAAAACACAAGGTTAACATCACACAGAATACTTGTTTTCTCAAAGAAACTGAAATCTAGAAAAACCTTGAATCTATAAATACTGGTCTCGAGTTGAAATCAGATATAGTAGAGAGCAAACCTGTGAATACTATCACCTGGGTAAACCAACCATTATCTATGGTCCCAATACTGTCCCAACTGACAGAATAACCTGTCCTCGAGCATGGTCGAGGTTTCGCTGTATTTCCATTCTTCCCTTGAAGTAATATTTTTGCCTAACATTCTCGAATCAAGAATATTTAAGAAGTTTAAAATTTCAGAAAAATATTTCTTGAAATTCACAAAATTTTTCGATCCAAACATCTGCAAACTGTTATCAGAAGAGAATGGAAAGTTAATTTTTCTTACCTTTTTTTTTATTTCAAGATCAATTATTATAAATTCAGTTTTTTTGTTAGATTTCATTCTCTAAAAAAAAAAATCCATTGCATAAATATAGGTCAAACCAGGTACCTCCTAAGATCAACATCCTCAGCGAGTTCATCATCAGATGAGACTGACTCGTCACTAGAGCTGTCACGTTTGGGCGGCTGCCATTCTCTACGAGCAGCTTCTTCCTTCTTCTTTCTTTCCTGTTCAGCGCTGGCTCGCTGAGTAAGATTGGATAACGTTTAGGTTAGAGTCAGATGTCATGCATCACTGTATAAATTGGGCGCATTTGATTTAAATAATCAGATGGCCCTAAGGCTTAAACAAATAAATGTGCATTTCCTTTAACGGTACAGAAAAAATCCAGATAGGTTGGTATTGAAAATATTTTTTTTGTCACACGTTTTTTTTTACCTAGTATTAACTGTCTGCCGAATGATCCAAACCAAGTGATAAGCAGATCATAAAATGAACAAAACTAATATTCAGTGTAGTCTGTAAAATTCTCTTTCACCTCGACAGACACGTTGACGTTAAGACTAGTGTTTTTATAATGAGGTTGGTCAGTATATTTGTGTAGTTTTTTTTCAAAATGCAATCAAAACTTTTGAGGTGGGCACATTTTTTCCAGGTAGGTTGGATTACCGAAAACACACAATTTTTGTTAGGCCTAAACTGATTTAAGGCGCCGGATTCACACTTCATGTAATGTTACAGTGAGTTACAACTAACATGATTGGGGTACTCGATTCTCCCCGAATCAGATTTGCTGAGGACTTGCTTAAAATCTTAAATTTTGACTGCCTTTTGGTGACAAAAATCAAACATTTATAAACAATGTTTCTATTTGTTACCAAATCAAACCCGTTTCAATTATGCCATTCAATCTCCGTCAGGAAGATGATACAACGTAGAAAACGGAAGTTTAAAACTAAAAGTTAGCTCCCCTAGCGGAGAGTTGTCCGCCCCTAGGAGAGCTCTCCCACCTCATTCCAGCAGGATTACTATATAGGCTCAGTCCAAGCCATACTCGCCCTCTATTCTCATTATAATTACCGAGACCTGTAGTGTTTAAGGCCGGCATGAGGGGACGGAGGGAGGGTCAATCAAATTGAAACAGGTTTGATTTGGTAACAAATAGAAACATTGTTTATAAATGTTTGATATTTGTAGCCCAAATCTTAAACCTGTTTCAATTATGCCACAGTACCAACATATGGAGGCGGGAATCTCGGCCTCGTGGTAACTCCTATAGTAGACTAGTAATCGCTGGAACGACACAGACATGGGTATAAATTTGAGACATTATTACTCATCAAGTTAACCCTGGTCTCAGACTCATAGGGTAATTGAAGGAATTGATACAGTTTTACTTATCTGAGTGTCTCCATCCATGTAACTGTGCTTGTGATGTGGTACACATTTCCACCAAGTCGCAGGAAACCCGGGCACCCTAGGCAACAAGAAGGTCCTCTTGGTAGACTCTGTATGACTAGGGGGAATCTCCGTCACAGCCATTGCATACAGGGAGATCCTTGATCCAACCGTAAGTAAAGGGGAACGCGGTGCCCAAAACTTGGAAGGTACCAAGTCCACACCACTCTCAGACCGCAAGCTTCTTGAGGACAACTCACCATACTTGGAGTGATGAATTTAGATGCGTTGGAATTGCCATGCTTGCTCCCTGGGTGAGCTGCGCACTCTTCAACTCTCTGTACTTTCTTCACTACTGTTGACACTAGGCCTGGAGCGGGTGTCTTGTGAGTTGAGGCACAGGTGACCCAGCTGAGACATCTAGAAGGAAGTCAGTTTCTGAAGAACAGAAGCAAATTTCAGTTAGGAGTAAACCCTATCCTGGTGTTAGGCCTTCATTGGTGATTATAGAATCCACGGCCGGTCAACTGACTTATTTCTACCTTCTGAGATGCCTCTTATCATATAATATATGTAATAATAATAATATGACTGAGATGAGATGAGATGAGATGATACAGCAAGATGGCTGTCTTGCTGCGATGGTGACAATTTTGCCGCCCCCCACTCTTTTCTGAAATTACTCACAACGTGCTGGGTAGCCACAGTGGCCCAAGCGTGGTCACACTATTGATTGCACTGTCATATCCCTCGGACAGATATTAGTGAACGTGGAGTTAATTGTTCAGGCACAAGACAGGACAACGTCATGAAGGGGTCAGTTCTTCCATACATGCCATGACGCAGCGATGGCACGAATCACATTAGAAGAAGCAGAAGACAGTAGTGGGGCGTCAATGGTATATCTACCTTCTGCCAATTGATAAGACTATTTTATGGTCTTCTTCAACTACGCGGCTTTTTTAAATGACAAGCCTTGCTGACAGGCGAAGGGACAGAATAACCGTAGCCGAGAGCCGCGAACGGATCGGAACGAGTAAGATAGTGGCGGATGGCTCGAACAAGACATAGCAAAAGATCGTCCTCGAGGCCATGTACAAAGTCTGACAACGCAGGACTGGAGTACGACGTTGAGCGCACGGACCTGAATGAACAGACTCATTTTGGCGATAAATTCAGGAATGGGCCGAAAAGAAATGCAAGACCGATCCGCTGTCCAGGTCATAGAAGATCTTTCATGAGCATGAAGTACAGACAGTCTGGACGCCAAAGCAAACGCCGCCACGACGGCCGTCTTATAAGACACAGTTTTATAGACGCGGACTCTAAGGGTTCAAAAGGTGGTATAATCAGAGCACACAGAACCACACCGATATCCCATTTCGGTAACAGTTGGCGAGTACAACGCGACTGTAATGCGAAGGCGTGAATAAGAGCAGAGATATTATCGTTAAGGCTAATGTCGGAACCCAAGGTAAGACGTAACACCCTATTCAATTCATGCCAGAGCAGATCGATAGCCTTCCATGGTGCTAATATGAAACTCCCTATCCTGGTGAAGGTGAAGGAGGAAGCCAATTACGAGGGAAATAGAGTCGGGAACGATATCACGTCCTCGGCACCAGGACAAATATAGGAACGTAGTGAGTAAGATCCTACATATAATAAACAACCTTAAGGTTGATGACAGAACCATAATGTCAAAGTCTAACCATTGGTGTAACGGTCAATACAGGAATAAAGTACTTGATGGAGAAAGTCGGAAAAAAAAACTGTCCCACAAGTACACCACGAAGACATTGTGTTGATTAAGGACAATACTTATCACAATGTTAGTGTGATAAAGTCAACATGGCTCTGTGTTAACAACACTGTGCTGAATTCAATTAAAGGCGACTAGTCCGTCATTCACAATCCCGCCGTCGTCCTCAGAGAATATCCACATCCATAATCCAAAGACCTGATTCCATATAACAGCATTTGACCAAATACTGCTGATTTCAATACAATTTTGATATTCTGAACACCAGACTGGAAACAACAAGGTCTGAACAGAACTCTCTTCGTTTTACAAGTGGAAGGTTGAAGCCAAACGAACGGACTTCCCCTCCCGCCGATGACCGACGAAGAAGAATCAAAGGAAGTGGCGATGAATGGATATAAAATATGCATCTCGCAAATGAAGAAATGACGTGACAAACGGCGTTATGGCGTACCAGAAATGTCTAACCGATGTAATAGAACGACGCACAGGTGTATGAAAGACACATGACGGCGTAATGAACATGTCGTCAAGGTGTAATAGGAAAGCGTAATGTGAAAAATGCGAGAAACGTTTTATATGATAAACAACGTAGTGATTTCCTCATTCACAACAACTTAATGTATAAACATGCTCATAATGGAGCAGGATACAAACTTATAATGTACACGACGTAACAGAAGGGCGTTGCAAACAGTAACCCCGAAGTCGATTGTAATAATTTTCCTTCTCTTTAAACGCAGTAGAGATGAACCACTTGAAAGTTTGTAGCGTTAATCACCAAATGTAAGCTCAATGAGATAAATGGGATTATGGATCTTTGTGTCAGTGAACATGAATAATGTGTCAATGCACATGGTTACATTATTACCTCTCCCGATGTAATTTGTCTCCTGTACATGAAATTCAGTACTGGAGCTTATATGGAGAGAATATAAAACATTTACAACAATGTTACTATTAATAACCAAATAGTCACACAACCGACATCCAGAACAAAAATTTTCCAGGTAACGAAGAAAGATCCTTAAAGAATTTTAAATTCCCGAAGAGAGGAAATACATTTAAGTCTCTCGCCGGCAGGGAAGTGAGGTTATTCAAAAATTTATAATTTGAAATGACCTAGCACGAACAATTTGTCAAGAAGAAGAACAGTAAGAACATTACTAAAAAAGCAGTTTGATGCTCTAGTAGACTGTACCGGTAATACATACCTGGTAGAAAGAAACCATAGAAGACTTCACGACTTACGTGTCACTAGGCTTGATCCTTGGCCGGCCAATACCTTCCCACTCACGCTAGTAATTTTAAATTTTCTCATATGGAAGAAATTAAAATTAGTGCATAAGTCCCTCTGAATTATAAGCGTAATACAGTATACAGATGGAACCAACTTGGTGTGAAATAAAACAAGCAATGTAATAATCAGACAATTCTGTTTCAAGAAAATCAAACTTCCACATAGTGGGTGAATAGGTTTACTCACTCACGTAAACCAGCATAAGTGGGTGAATAGGTTTACTCACTCACGTAAACCAGCACGTGATCTCATTGTTGTTCGACACACCCTTAATTACATAAAGAGATCAGTAAAGAAGCTCATTAAGATGCGACACAGGGTCGAAGTAAATAGGGTTGAGTTGTGGTTACGTAACACAAATGCAACAATCATGCTTCATATTCATGTCAGTATGAAAGACATATAAAACCTCTGTAAGGACTCTCTTGAATACAGGATATCAAAATCACGAAATAATACTTGATATAACAAGAGATTACATTTTGGTAGGACCAAGGAACTGAATGTATGAAGGTGAACCCACCAAAACTGCAAGTCCGAACAGACGCAACAACAACAACATGAAAATTTGACGGCTGCAAATAAAGTATCAGATCTCTCCGGCGGGAAGAAACGAAAACCCCCGCCGATGAGGATACTATTTACAACCCTACTTGAGATATACACAAACTCAATGCATAAAATTCATGAATCAACGAAACCAAACCTGATCGTTTATTGTAGAGATCACCATCGGCCTTCAAATCTCAGCACTAAAAGGCAGACTTACAGAAATTACAAGCGTCTAGTCCGTCATTCATAATCCAGCCGTCGTCCATTAGAGAATATCCGCGTCCATAATCCAAAGACCTATTCCATTTCCATATAACAGTATTAGCACCAAATTCAAAAAGACAAAAGTATACATAAACATAGGCTTGTTTCCTGCAAGAGAGAAGCGGTCAACAGTTTTCAATGATGCCGGCAAGACATCATGATGTTCCAAAATATCAAATCCGTATCGCTGATCAGAAATGCCGGGAACTAAGTACAAATCTGTCACAAATTGAGCAATAATAATGAGGTCGCGAGAGCCCGTAAAAACCCACAACAAACACAGCGGGTCGAACTCATTGTTCGTGTGGAGACGTGATATTGAATACACATTGTCTCCATCACGCAGGACTGTGTTATCAGATAAGCCCGAGATTAATATTGACTTTAGAAAATATATCGGGTAATAATTTCAAGATATAAGAACTTTGAAAACTCCGACAAGAGCCAATTAATTTCGCGACGTACGTCCGAAGACAATAAACACATGGCAGATGGAAAAACAGACCATGTGAAGTCTACAAATTTGCCCAAACAAAATTTTGACAAGACAGAAATGTGAAAGAAAACTATCCCCAAAATATTAATTTAATCACCATCGAACCATTGACAAAAATGACATAGGTGAGACAACATACGGCGAGGAAGCATTCCTTCGTCTGACATTTAATACGAGGATTATTCGAAGTAGACGGCATATCCGGCAGCAACGCTAAAAGCGCATCCAAATTATCCGAAAAACCATCATTGACGTATGTTCCTAACTTTACACTGAAGAAAAAGGAATCACAGATGAACTCGACGAGACCGGTGTAGGAGAACGTCGAGTCGAAGTACGAGAACGGCATACCGGAGAACGGGAAGGCCGAAAAATAGAACTAGAATTCCCGGTCTAATTCTCACCGATTTCGTAAGCAGTATGCACTATTTTAATAAGCAATAATCGTCGACAGATTGGATATTTAATGATGGAAATTGATTGAAATATCAAACATTTATAAACAATGTTTCTATCTGTTACCAAATCAACCTGTCTCAATCCATGCCAACTAAATCCTAAAATTGAAGTCCCGTAACATGTCATTTCGCTATTATAGAATCGCTGATTCATCGATAAACGAAACCGCAAGACAGCAATTTTGACACTCAATGGTAGGTCTGAACAGCCCACCATAAAACGAGAAACGGATTTAGAACTGCGTTATGAATTAACCCGCAAAGGAGAAACAGACACGACACGTTTATTCCGTTTAGGTAACGGAGTGTGAAAACAAAAAGACAAAGGAGAGGTCGAGATGATATGCGAACCCACTGCATTTCATTGTCCGACGAGAACAATGGATTGCTCAGGGACGGCAGGTTAGAGAAGTCTTTGTCGAAGTAGACAAAGGAACCGGTTTGACTGCATACATAGATGTAGCCAAACCTATACATGTAGGCTGTCTAAAATCTGTGATTTAACTAGACGTAGAACCGTCCCGCTAGTATATTTATAGAGGCGGGCGAGTTCTGATTTCTAAGACCATGGGAAACATTTATATAATTGCAACGATAACTTCGTTAGCTTTCATGTCAATTACAAGCAATTCCTAACAGACGTCTGTCGACTTCCGAAAGGAACGGGTCGCCAGACGCCTGCAAAGGTAAGCCCGTCTAGCCTGGGCGAAATTTCCCCACGCTAACGGGTCTCTAATATACACTCGGCGAACTTCGCCGATAACACAACTCTTTACAAGAAAAACAAACCGTGTGGGCGTCCAAACTGGACCACCATTTCACACACGAATTACATGCATTAGATATCGGAATCTCAGACATAACTAATGAAAGAATTTCCGACAATAATGAAAGAATTTCCGACAAGAAATAACACAATTCAAAACCGATAAGGATACTGCGGGTCGTTACAACAACAACCCAGGTTGTATAAACACTTCCTTCCTGATGTGTACTGGTCGAGGTACAACAGAGAATAGAGGACGAGTATGGCTTGGACTGAGCCTATATAGTAATCCTGCTGGAATGAGGTGGGAGAGCTCTCCTAGGGGCGGACAACTCTCCGCTAGGGGAGCTAACTTTTAGTTTTAAACTTCCGTTTTCTACGTTGTATCATCTTCCTGACGGAGATTGAATGGCATAATTGAAACAGGTTTAAGATTTGGGCTACAAATTTTGAATTTTTGTGAGTCTGAAATCACTTCAACCATCTAATTTCCAAATTTTTCTCCAAAAGATGTTTTACCCTTTTTTGTTTACAGTTCCAAATTTTCTAGTCAGTGCAATTGGTGCTCAATTTATCCTGTTCCACATGATTTGGGGCCCGAATCACGTTCAGGATCCCCATTTGCCCTAATCAAGTCATCAATCCCCCGTAAAAAAAATCGAGGGCAAGGCCAAAAAATGTTATTAGTATCTGCTGGTAAACAGATGATAATCATAGTCTTTCACAACAGGCCAGACAGCCAGATGAATAGGACTGGCCTAACTGTGCCTTATCATAAATTGATAAACATGTAGCTTGGAAAGTGGCTGAAAATTATCAGAGCTATGAAGTTTCTCCAAAAGTTTGAGAAAGAAAATATGCATGTGTTATTGACCTTTAAATATCCAACTTTACACAAATTTATACAGGTGAGTGTTAACTTACCTTGACATGTCGTTGTTGTTTAATACACAAATACACTGGTGTGTGTTAACGTACCTTAGCATGTCGTTGTTGTTTAATAAGGTCAAACAATCCATGACCTAGTTTCACATTTCTCACCAATGTTCTGAAATATATGAAAGTTGTCATGATCATGGAAGTCGAAAGAATACAAATCATTACTCAATATCTAAATACACGTACCAATAGAGATTAATATATGCAAATGTCAACTGAAACTCACCTACTGAAAGTCATATAGAATGAAGCAATGGCTAACATCAATAATATTTTTGACAGATTTAATCATTCTGAATACACAATGAAAAAATCTTCTAGAAAGTTCTGTATTGATGTTGAGAGAGCTCAGCATTTTGTTAACATCTTGATAGATAAAATATTGTGTTGACATTATTATAAACTATTTTAGGGCTTCAGAGAATAATAATTTATTTGTAACATGTATTATGTTCATTAACATAACATCAGCCTAGTATGAATATTTTATGCCAAAATATTAAAAACCCCCCCCCCAATTTTATGTCCTTAGTAAAATTATGTACAGTTCACAAAATCAGAACATATCTAATTTCCTAAATGTTCAGCAAGCAGTTATCTCCCTTCAATAGAACCACCTGAAGTCATTTCCCCATTCCCCTAACGAGCTAATAACAGTCCTCCAAAAATCAATAGCCTCTTGTGGAATTACTTGCTCGGCCAAGCCTTGAACAGGAGTTATCGTGTCAGGGCACCCGAGCCTATCCCTATGTACAATACCAATCAATAGACAAGAGGGAACTTAACGAGCTCTCATTAATGATCCGTTATTGATCTACCTGTCTCAGGTGAACACGTAACAAATCGTTCAATTCCCCTTTAACAGTATTTTCACGAGTTCTCTAGCTTAATTAGTTAATAGTGGACTATTGGCATGAATAAGATTTCTTGGGCAAGCATAGATGTAATTCCCTCAGTCTGCATTCTTGATTTCTTTTCTTCGAGTTGTCAAGCCCCAACATTTATCAAGGCAACAGTTACAATACAACCTTCCAGTATTTATGACACTGCTATATATGTGTGTCTTGTGACCGTGTTAGGTTCTAGCCTTATGATTAATCAATGAATGATAAATATTTCTGTGGGGTTCAGATCCAGGCAATTTCAGGAAAAGGAAAAATAAAAGCAGTAATTGAAACTGTGACAATAATTCCATAAAACTTGAGAATTTGGGTTGCCGTGTTAGTCTCTATTGAATGAAAAAACACTAGAAAAGGCAGCACTTTTAAGACTAAAGTAGATCTGTATTTATTTTGCATGAGATTTCGTGGGTATATAACCCACTTCTTCAGAGGTCAAAATACTCATGGAAGCTACATGTAATTAAAAGTGCTGCCGTTTCGAGTTTTTTTTTTTAAATAAAAATTTAAGTACATGTAGGCATTGCGAAATCATGTAAATTTTCATGACGAATTGAAAAACAAGTGTTCTGAGAACCCCAACATCTCGCCTTGCGGGGTCATCCGCCAAAGGTGCAGCAGTATTGAAAGCATACATGTAGAGCAAACAATAAGGTCTGGAATAAGTGATGTGGTACAGACAATAATGTCTGGAATAGATTATCTGGTACAGACAATAACATGAGTCCCATGTGGGATTACTGGCAAAAGTTAATCCCATGTAGGATGGATAGGTCAGTGCGGTCGGATTACTGGTACATAGGGCATTCCAGTGCGAGATTACTGCTGGGTGGACCAGTCCCATGTTATTACTGATGGATAGTCCTCTGTGGGATTACTGCTGGATAGTCCAGTCCCAAGTGGGATTACTACCATCACCATCATGGTATGGATGGTAGTGATGGTATGGATGGTAGTGATGGTATGGATGGTATTGATGGTAGTGATGGTATGGATGGTAGTGATGGTATGGATGGTAGTGATGGTATGGATGGTAGTTATGGTAGGAATGGTAGTTATGGTAGGAGGTATGGATGGTAGTGATGGTATAAATGGTAGTGATGGTATGGATGGTAGTGATGGCATGGATGGTGGTGATGGTAGGAATGGTAGTGATGGTATGGATGGTAGTGATGGTATGGATGGTATTGATGGTAGTGATGGTATGGATGGTAGTGATGGTATGGATGGTAGGAATGGTAGTTATGGTATGGATGGTAGTGATGGTATGGATGGTAGTGATGGTATGGATGGTAGTTATGGTATGGATGGTAGTTATGGTATGGATGGTAGTGATGGTATGGATAGTAGTGATGGTAGAAATGGTAGTGATGGTATGGATGGTAGTGATGGTATGGATGTGATGGTATGGATGGTAGTGATGGTATGGATGGTAGTGATGGTGTGGATGGTAGTGATGGTATGGATGGTAGTGATGGCATGGATGGTAGTGATGGTAGGAATGGTATGGATGGTAGTGATGGTATGGATGGTAGTGATGGTATGGATGTGATGGTATGGATGGTAGTGATGGTATGGATGGTAGTGATGGTATGGATGGTAGTGATGGTATGGATGGTATAGATGATAGGAATGGTAGTGATGGTATGGATGGTAGTGATGGTATGGATGTGATGGTATGGTAGTGATGGTATGGATGGTAGTGATGGTATGGATGGTAGTGATGGTATGGTTGGTAGTGATGGTATGGATGGTAGTGATGGTATGGATGGTAGTTATGGTATGGATGGTAGTGATGGTATGGATGGTAGTGATGGTATGGATAGTATGGATGGTAGTGATGGTAGGATGGTAGTGATGGGATTGTAGTGATGGCAGGGATGACATGGATGGTAGGATGTAAGTGATAGCAGTGATGGTAGGATGGTATGGATGGTAATGATAGTAGGGATCCGATGGTAGTGATGGTTGGGATTGTAGTGATGGCAGGGATGACATGGATGGTAGGATGTAAGTGATAGTAGGGATGGTAGTGATAGTATGGATGATAGCGATAGTAGGGATCCGATGGTAGTGATAGTTGGGATGGCAATGATGGTTGGAAGGGTATGACTGGTAGTGATGGTTGGGATGGCAGTGATGGTTGGAATGGTAGTGATGGCAGGGATGATATGGATGGTAATGATAGTAGGGATGGTAGTGATGATCAGTATGGTAGTGATGGTATGGATGGTAGGGGAGGGCGATTTGGTTTAATGTCATGCTCAAGGTTGTTTCACTCATATGGTGACAGTCAGTTGGGTTGGTCGAGGAAGCCGGAGTGCCCGGAGAGAACCACCGCCCGTTGGCAAGTAACTGACAATCTTCCACACATGGACAGGCTGAGTTCGAACCCGTGCCGGGGCATCAGTGTGAGGCTAGCGGTCACCAGCGAAGCACCTTAGACCACTCAGCCACTGAGGGCCCATATGGAATGGTAGTGATGGTAGGATGTTAGGGATGGTAGTAGTGATATGGATGGTAGTGAAGGTAGGATGTTAGTGATGGTAGTGATGGTAGTCATGTGCACTTCAGCTAAATGCAAAACTCAATCATTTCCCATAATTTGGAGAAAAATTAATATTTCATCTCAAAAATAGCACAAGTACATACTCCAATCATAAGAAACATGTGTATGAAGTTTCGTAATCATCCAATGAGAGCTGACAACTGCAGCAAACTTATCATGTAGAAGCCTACATGTACAATTTACCTAAACAGAAAACTCATTCATTTGCCATAATTTTGAGAAAAATTAATATTTCTTCTAAAAAATAGCACAGGTACATCCTCTTATCATAAGAAACATGTGTACCAAGTTTCATAATCATCCAATGACAGCTGACAACTGGAGCAAACTTACCATGTACATATATGTGCCTCTACATGTACAATTTACCTAAACAGAAAACTCTTCATTTGCCATAATTTGGAGAAAAATTAATATTTCTTGTCAAAAATAGCACAGGTACATCCTCTAATCATAAGAAACATGTGTACAAAGTTTCATAGTCATCCAAAGACAGCTGACAACTGGAGCAAAGTTACCATGTATATGTATACATGTAGAGGCCTACATGTACAATTTACCTAAACAGAAAACTCTTCATTTGCTATAATTTTGAGAAAAATTAATATTTCTTCTCAAAAATAACACAGGTACATCCTCTTATCATAAGAAACATGTGTACCATGTTTCATAATCATCCAATGACAGCTGACAACTGCAGCAAACTTATCATGGACATGTATATGTACAATTTACCTGAACAGAAAACTCTTCATTTGTCATAATTTGGAGAAAAATTAATATTTCTTGTCAAAAATAGCACAGGTACATCCTCTAATCATAAGAAACATGTGTACCAAGTTTCATAATCATCCAATGACAGTGGCAACTGGAGAAAAGTTACCATGTAGATGTATGTACATGTAGAGGCCTACATGTACAATTTACCTAAACAGAAAACT
Organism: Hanleya hanleyi; assembly: GCA_036873755.1. NCBI lineage: Eukaryota > Metazoa > Mollusca > Polyplacophora > Lepidopleurida > Hanleyidae > Hanleya > Hanleya hanleyi. Next base: position 62,571 of record JAVTVY010017947.1, read on the forward strand.
CTTCATTTCCCATAATTTTGAGAAAAATTAATATTTCTTCTCAAAAACAGCACAGGTACATCCTCTTATCATAAGAAACATGTGTACCAAGTTTCATAATCATCCAATGACAGCTGACAACTACAAGAAACTTTCCAAGTACAGATGTACATGTGCACTTCAGCTAAACGCAAAACTCATTCATAGGGATTTTAACATTAGAGTACCCCAGGGGTAGTACCCCCAGGTGGCATACCCACCCCCCCATATTTTTTATATTTTTTTTATATTTTTTCTAATTATTCTAGATTTTTTTTTAACTTGCTAAACCAAAAACCCATTCATTTCCAGGCAGGGGACACCGACACCGACGACGACATCCTCTTTCCCCCCTCACAATATCTCCCCTTTACTTCGTAAGGCGAGATAATAAACACTTTATTAGGTAAATTCCTTCCACTCATCATTGATTTCCCACTAATAAAAAAGACAGAGACGTGGGACAAGTCCTACAGGAAAAATACTTTTACCTTCCTTGGGTAACTTCTTTGTTCAGTGTGTTTAATCCCTTCTTGGAGCGGCGTAGAACAAACTTTCTTGCTATCTGAAAATATTCATGGAAAGTCGCAATGTTGAAGAATAGTGTATGCCTCGAAAGAAATTTATATCCGTTACCGTATATCATTGTTCAAATCCATTCTCTGGCATCATCTCAGCAATAAATAACACCACCATAACCACAGAGGACATCAGGTTGATGATGCTGAAAAACTTTGTTCATATAACATGTATAAAACCTCATTGAGATATAATGGCTGTGCAATGAAGAACATTATCCCAATCTCCAAATGTTAGGCCACATAGGCCTACAGCGAAGATTGAGAGATCTTTGCTGTGTACAACAAGGATGCTCTCAAAGCCTGTAGCCAAGGGGGGATTTTTTCTTCGTTCTTCGTATTTGGATTATTTTTTTCTTTTTTCTCCGTGAACTAGCGATATTTTTTTTTTACGTTCACACGATCGCTTTCCCCCCTTGCCCCCTCTCTGTAAAATATGGAGAGAAAAATTAAATCAAATATCCTGTATTACCATGGAAGGGTGGCATGAAAAAAATTTATCCCATCTCAGAACCTTCCTTAGTAGACTACTGTTATTTTGTACATTTTTCTGTGTTGTTAGATTTTGCGAAGCATAAGGGAAAGCAGGGATAAGATTACATGACTGAATAGGAAGTTGCTATCATGGAGAAACTGCAATATATTTTCATATTATTACGAGCATCTGTCATTCAAAAGTTCTCGAATGTTCTCACATGGGGAGAAAACCGGATCGCCGAAAACAAACTGGAACTGTACGTAGATAATTTTTGGCTTATGTTTTTCTCTGCCTAAAGCAAACTCAGATTGTGATGTCAGGGGTGAAAGTCTTTTTTTTTAAGTCAGTTACCATGTTAAAATGAAAATCTTAAAAGTTGTTGATGAATTTGTTCCACGCATGCTCAGTAGATGCTGTGGTAATGTGAGATATATTCAACCAGCAGATTCCATATTTTCCCAGCTGATTTGAAATATGGATTGGTGTCACACGTTAGGCCTGTTAGCCAATCAAAAGTCTACAAAATATTCTGGATGGACTCGATTCTTGTGATGTTGATCCATGACGTAACTGACCTCGGATCGTTTGTGTGCTGACTGACGATGTCCCACGTCTATACCGTCATCCTCATCAGAGCTGCTGCCCGAATCCACGTCGTGGTTCTGTGTAAATCAAATGGATTTCAATCACACCAGTCAGTCAAAACGGTCATACATAAGTTTATCTTATACCAAAAAAAAAATCAAGTGAATTTGAAGAAATAATTATGTAAACCGTGTCTTCATGGTTTCAGACTATCTACCTGCTTTGTGAATTTGAAGAGTTTACAGGAATTACCTGTTTGATCCAATATTATGCCTGCTCTTTGATGCCGCAATATTTGGCAGTGAGGCTCTTTATGCTCTCAGGGCAGTGATATTATGGGTTATACTTTCTATACATATATTGTACACAGTAAGACAAAGTTCCAGTGGTAGCATTCTAAGAGAATCAGTTAGTTGTTTGTACATCAAATAGTGAAAGATCTTTAAGACCAGTGAGCTAATTGATAATGGTTGCCCTAACAACTCCCCTATAAAATGTTCACATGTGCTCCTGTCCTGGACAGGTCATTTTCACAAGCATGACAAGGGACAGATTGAAATGAATGTGACATGAGACAGTTCACAAAAATATCCTAGAATTGAATTTTTTAAAATCCCCTTAAATTCTGTTTAAGTTCCACATCTACCAGCTTGTATTTGGCTCTGGAAAGCTAAAGACTTGTTCATATTCGAGCCAAATTTGTTTATTTTTTTCAGTACCTTGTCCCTATTCATGTTCATGCTATTGCAAATTAATAAGTATTTTTTATGAAAAAAAAGAGAATAAGTTCAATACAATTCCAAGTAAATCCTAAATCCTCGCAGAGGGTTTACCTGGACATGTTTGGTAAGTCGAATGAGTTCTTGAGTCGATGCCTCTATTATATAATCTCGTACATTTCATCGGGCTTGTTTGAATTAGCATGATGGTATCTCATGCGTTTTTTGCTTTGACTTCCGATGTCGATTTGAACAGCTTCGCTCGCGATGAAATTCAACCCGTCAGATCTCATCCCTTCCAGCGGATTGGCCTAATCAACTAGCTTAGCATGTTAACTGATTGGGTTGATTTAGGGAAAACCCCTTGATCTTTTTATATCCAGAACTCGTATGGAAAACTAACCAAGCCAGCTGTATCGATCCTAGCTGATCGATACACTGGCTCGTGAGGATCATTTGTTCAGGCATCTGAACTTTTTTTCAACATGTTTAACAGGAATTCATCAGAATTCTTTTTCAACACTTACCCATACTTAAGCTTATATGGTGACTCCCGAGGAAGTTGATCCTACAACTATTATTATTCTGCAGTAGCATCGTTTTATTGTTTTGTTTTTTTTAAGAATTCATATTGAAGACTTGGGTGAAATGTTTTAACTTATGAACAAACCTGATCTAACTGTCCCAGAGCATGGAGTATCAACTTCTCTTGATCAAGGTAGAATGGATCACCGATCCCCTGATACGGTCTGTAGTTGACCGATCGGAAACCCTGAGATGTCATCTGAGACAGGCGTCTTTTATAGTTGATCTTTCGAACAACTTCTCGCGTTGGTACCATGGGGTTGTACACACTGGCGGTTCGGGCCTGAATTTTGACTCCAATTGGAGTGGATATTGGAAGGGGCACCTGCCGGACATAGCTACGCGGGTCTCGACTGACGGTTGGCATTTTTCACTGGTCCCTACGACTGTTGAGCTGTATCAGTGACAAGATGGTTCCAATAACCGGGCCAGGCCCTACAAGGTAAAAGAGAAAAGGTTATGGCAATTACAAGCGAACATTCAAACAAATTAATCTATAAATATATACCAAATCATTATAGTCAATTCAGCACTTAAACTAAAATCAATCTAGAGCCATGACCCAAAGCTAACCCTACTAAAACATGCCAGTGCTTTCAATAATACTGTTGAGAATAAAAAGTTACAACAAAAGTCAATTGTCTACTTGAAAGGTTAATCCCTTCAATTGCCAGGTGGTGTTATAGCCTCAAGGTACCATAGATCCGATCGTATTTCTTGGAGAGACTTTTTTCATACTGGAACTTCTGCCAACCAGTATGACCATCTCGAAATCAATTCTGGGTACATGTATATGAATTGAAATCAGATAACTTTTCACATGTACATCAACAATATTTTCTATGTGAAAACTGTCCAATTTCTTGTGCAAATTCACTCGATTTCGATGAGAATATTATAATTTCAAGATTAGATACTGACACATCCACAGTTTGAATGACTGAATACCTGAGAAGCTATACATTTTGATCTGAAGTTCAAAATTCACATTTGGAATTTCCCATTATTTGTATTTAAAAGTTTCCGAATTTGAGATTTTTCTCAGACAATATTCAGTGTATATTGAAGTCTCTATTTTTGTTCGTGAGGTAAAATGGGGCAGATGGATCAGTGTATTTCATCTTTATTTTCAATATGGAACAGTTTTTACATGTATGTGAAATATATACTATGAAAAAAAAAACTGGTTGATGGATCCGTGCAGAATAAACAAATAGAGGTTAACGGACTAAACCTTCTTGAGAAGCAAGATTGACTTTCCGTGTTTGTCGATGGTCGGCACACATACATATAGCTAGTACGTACAACATGTCAAAACTTAATGGGCAGTGAGAAAATATGGGGCAGTCAGTGATAGATATACAACTGATATTCACCGCTTAACCGGCACAATATCGACCAATATAGGAAAAAGAAGCTACCACTACCAATATTTAGCGATCATCAACACACTATTATTACGGACTAGAGACTTACCGTACTGGGTTTATATAGCATTAACAGCCAGGTCAGGTGTAGTCACTGCATATCTCTGCTTTCCAATTCAATTCCCACTAGGCCTATACGCGAATTCACCAATTTTCCATAGTGAAATAAATGTTAATGTCATCACAAATCATTCACCATTTCCATAATATGGATCTACAATAAAATCAAATGAGAATCCGGATATCAAATCAACTGGTGGGTTAATTAACAAACACAATGGCAACCGTATCCATTAAATTAGTGCTTTCAGTGGCAGTAACATCAACTCCATGTGGAAATCAACAGAGCATGTCTTGACAATTCATTGGCTCTTCCATACTTCGAATTCACACCCTCTACAACCTCCTCTTCAATATGATAAACCAGAGGCATTCCCGTTACAGTGAATGCAAATTTCGGGCAAATACATTGATGTATGATTGCTCTGTAAATAGCCACAGAATTTCGAATTTGCATTAAAACAATTCATAATCTCACCATACGTCAGGGGGAGGTGGGAATGTCACGGAACAGCCAGGTAAATAAACTAAGAACAGCTCCTTGGTGACGCTTGATGCGTGTGACATACGAGTCAACATGATACGACCAACTGAGACTACTATCGGGAACCTCCGGGGCACCGACTCATTGATTCGATTACGTGCGACAAACATGGATTTTCTTCAATATTAGCAAATTGAAAAGCTGTTCTAAAAATTACCGATACATTTACAACATACCCCACGATTTAAAATATCTAACCGTTGGCTTTAGAAAATTTTAGGATCAACAAGTTCAAACACGCGCCTTTCTTTGCAGTTCCAAATTTGTGTTGTGGCGAGCACTTTGATCAATCGACGCGCGGCAAGGCATCAGACTCCTAAATAATTTACACGTTCGGCAGTATTAACAAAATTGTACCTCGCTGGTTCCCTAATGGAGTTTAAACTTTCAACTATCGACAGGAAGTAGTTTATTTCAAGCGCAACAAAGTGACCAACTTCTTGTCAAACTTTTACCGTCAAAATTTCAAGCTGTGCGCGCCTCTACACATGAGATGCTCATTTAGCTGTTTTCTCTGCCTGCTGAAAGCAGTGCTCAGGCCCTGCAAATAGTGCCCCGGCGAGGCATGTTATCGAGCAGTGAATCGAAATAAAATTTGCAGCTGAATAGAACAAATACAATACTTGCCAGTGGTACCAACGGCTTTCTATTAATCGTTGCAACAAAGGCGGGAAAAAGTCGGGAAAATTCTGGTGTTTGGCAGAGATTACGTGTAGGGGGTTATCGGGACTTTTTTTTATTTAGGAGCCTGAGGCCGTAACCCTGCTCCTACCAATTTCGTCGCACAAATTCGCTCGCGTATTAAATGAATTGAACAGGGAGAAAAAAAACAATAAATATTTTCTAAACTTGGAGAAAGCACATGCTAATAATAAAAATATGACTCAAGTTATAGATAAAAATGAGCAGTTAACAAATGACCCCAACAAAATAGTAGAGACATTACACGAGCTTTACTCAGATTTGTATACAAAAAAAGTTGATTTTGAAGAAAAACAGGATGAAATGAATAGATTCATGGAAAATTTGAATATACCCAAATTAGATGATAATGAAAAACAGCTTTGTGAGGGAGACGTTCAAATAAAAGAAGCAACAGAATCTCTTAGAAATATGAAGAATGGATCAGCCCCAGGATCTGATGGTTTGACCACAGAATTTTACAAATTTTTCTGGAATGATATCAAACATTTAGTAGTAAATTCATTTAATCAGTCTGCGCAAAATGGAACTTTAACATCCTCTCAAAGATTGGGGATCATAACGCTACTACATAAGGGGAAAGATCTGTCACGAAATGAATTGACAAACTGGAGACCTATAACTCTAACAAATACAGACTACAAATTGCTCGCCAAAATCCTTGCAAACAGAGTACGTTTAATAATAAATAATATAATTCATGATAATCAAGTTGGTTACATTAAAGGCAGGAATATTAGTAGTATATAAAGAGTATTTAAAGGTTCATTTCACCCGGATGTAACTATGACGTCACTTCCGATTGGGTTGAATGAGGCGTGGCCTTTGGTACATGTCTAGACTTGTTGGTGTGTGTTGATGTACTGGGGTTTTTCCCCACAATGGCGGCTAATGGCGGCCTATTCCGCCATGTTGGAAAATGGCGGCATTTTAGTCCGCCATGTTGGAAAATGGGGGCATTTTAGTCCGCCATGTTGGAACATGGCGGCATTTTAGTCCGCCATGTTGGAAAATGGCGGCATTTTAGTCCGCCATGTTGGAACATGGCGGCATTTTAGTCCGCCATGTTGGAACATGGCGGCATTTTAGTCCGCCATGTTGGAAAATGGCGGCATTTTAGTCCGCCATGTTGGAAAATGGCGGCTAATGGCGGCCTAGTTGCCCAAGGGTATGGAAATAGGCGTTTTGGGATCTAGGGGAGTCCCTAATGGACCGATGGGGTCGAGTGAGGTATCAAAGTGAAGCCTATGTGAGGGGGCATCTGATGGGCTGGGTGTGGCATTGAAATATCGGCATTCTGCGCATGCGCGGTGGCCAAAGGGTATGGAAATAGACGTTTTGGGAGCTAGGGCAGTCCCCAATGGGCCGATGGGGTCGTATGAGGTATCCATGTGAAGGGGCATCCAGTCATGGGTGGGTGCATGTAAAATTTTTCCTGAAAAAAAAACGGAACACGGACTTTATCGAAAAATCCGGGAAAATGCCTATATGGGGTATGGGGGGTATATAGGTCGCCGGGCTTAACGGGGCTTGCCTATCAATAGAGTTATCTCCCCCTAGTTCCAGGGTGGGTGTATGTAAAATTTTTCCTGAAAAAATACGGAACACGGACTTTATCCTAAATTACGGGAAAATGCCTATATGGAGTATGGGGGGTATAGGACCATCCTGGGAAACCTACTTCTCGACATTTGCGGTAGGGTTGTTTGGATTTGTTTTCTTAGTCTCGTCATTTAGAACATGATAGGAAGTGTCCCGGAGCGAAACGGTGAAATTTTTGAAAAAGTACGATATAGCCCCATATAGTCCCATACTGGGGGTATAGGACCAGTGTTTGTCCCACTGGGAAACCTACTTCTCGACATTTGCGGTAGGGTTGTTTGGATTTGTTTTCTTAGTCTCGTCATTTAGAACATGATAGGAAGTGTCCCGGCACGAATCGGTGAAATTTTTGAAAAAAGTCACCGAGACCCATATAGACCCATATAGTCCCATACTGGAGGTATAGGACCGATGTTTGTCCCACTGGGAAACCTACTTCTAGACATTTGCGGTAGGGTTGTTTGGATTTGTTTTCTCAGTCTCGTCATTTAGAACACGATAGGAAGTGTCCCGGCACGAAACGGTGAAATTTTTGAAAAAAGTCACCGAGGCCTGAGTAGGCCCATAGGCCTATACTGCATGGCTATGGGTGTATAGGTCCATACGGGGTGGACATGTTGGAGTCTAGGTGAGTCCCTGGTGGTCCAATGGTGTCATATGAGGTCTTATTTTCAAGCTCTCATGCAGGAGCACTTGACTACACTAATGGTTGTCACGTTGTCAATACTCTGCGCATGCGCAGCCTGGCCGTAGTAGCGAAAGCAGGCATTTTTGGGGGTGTGTGTGTGGGTGTGTTTGGGTTAGAGATGGGCTATTCACGGTTCGACTGGGTCGTGTGAGGTATCCATGTGAAGCCTATGTGAGGGAGTATCCGATGGCGTGGATGTGGGGTTGACATAGGGTCATTCTGCGCATGCGCAGCCTGGCCGTAGTATGGACATAGGCGTTTTGGGGGTCTAGGCGAGTCCTATTGACCTTTGACCTCAGAAATTTGCATATGACGTCACTTCCGGTTTGGGTGAATGAGGCGTGACCTTTGGACATGTCCAGACTTGTCTGTGTTTGTCATGTACTGATGTTGCGCACGTGTGTGTGTGACGTCACTTCCGGTTGGCGGATACGTTGACCGGAAAGACCCGAAGGTGACCGCCATTGTGAGAAAATGGCGGCTACGTTGACCGGAAACACCCGAAGGTGAACGCCATTGTGGGAAAAACCTCAGTACATCAACACACGCACACAGACAAGTCTAGACATGTCCAAAGGTCACGCCTCATTCAACCCAACCGGAAGTGACGTCATTTTTACATCCGGGTGAAATAAGGTCGAATTTAGCATTGATCTTATGGCGCAAGCGAGTATAACAAGTGCCACGCACGGTGTATAAAACCCTACCCAACAGGTACACTATAAAGCCACCTCTCTAACCGTTCGCTTTTCATTCCCCACCATGGCAGCGAGCGGAACAGAGCTTGCGTTATTCCAACTGACGCCCGACGTCTACCTCATCGTCAACGACGATCACCTGGAGCTGGTCCAAGACGCACCGCAGAAGGTGAAGATTTTGTTATCGCTATCAGGCTGGACTCTATTGACACGATTGTTACAGGGAAAAGACCCCGAAAGGGATTTCATGCGCGTGGAAGTCGGCGTGCACATACGCACTGCTGGAGAGGATTCCCTTTTTCTCCGGTTGGAACAGAGTGGAGGTCCCTATATCACACTCTGTCCACTCTTATGGATGGCACTGAAAGATGTACTCCCCGAGGTGGATGACGTACTACACCCCGCGGTGAAAGAAGGGACTGTGGCTACCCGGAGGCTTACACCTGGCTGCACCCTATCGTTGTACCCCAAACGAGTGGACCTCATCGATAGCGGACTTACGTGTTGGTGTACGTCTGAACCCAAAGCGCACGTCTCTTTGTCATCGGAAGGATGGACTACCTTGAAACGGGTGTTGTTGGGTGACCTGCACGGTGATAGCATTCACCTGTGTGACGACGTCTACATTTTCTGCGGTCCCTTTTGCGCTCGACTCCTCTGTCTGAACGACGATGGTTTTAACCTGGACCCGGATCTATGGACGGCTTTGGAACAAGTAGTCCCCATTGTCGATAAGGTACTATCTCTATAGGAGCCACATAACCCATCAGAATAGTACGTATCACGGACAACACCCGACGTCTAGGCGCGCATGTGTGACCTGGTCTATAAAACACATCTCTCTGGATCCTACACCTTCATTTCTACGGTTGCAGAGCCATGACGGAGATCCAGCCCTATGCGACTCGCATTTTACAGCATGCCACCGTGGTGAATTCACTCACGGGTTATCGAGCAGTGGTCCGGTCCATGTTTGCAGATGGCAACGACAACGAGGGGCGACGCCAGATCCTGAACGAGTTCACAGAAGCGGTCCTCGACAGAGTGCACTCGATGGAGAGGTGTGCCATCACTCACCACTACTGGACTATGTCAGCCATCCTTGATGCTCGGGCTATGGACCAGGAGCGCTCACGCCGGAACCAGCGACGGCTGGTTGGCCTCACAATAGTCTGTGCCCTATTGACCCTGGCGCTGTGGTATTGACAGTGGGACTATAAATACGAGGGTCAGACAGAGTGTGTGTCATTCACCGATCGTCATTGGATCGAGCATGTCACCCGACCTACGAACCATCCTGCCCCTTACACCCCGGGTGGGGTTACACGTCTATGAAGATAAAGTCACCCTCGTGGAAGACCGTGGAGATGTTTGCTGGTCGCCCGCTGAGACCGTATCGAATACGGTTACGCTACACCGTGACGGCTGGACCAAATTTAAACGGGTGTTGAGCGGCGAGCTCAATGGACACGACCATGGCTGGGACCCGACCATGGCTGGGATAACTTTAGTATTCAGATCATAGACGTCGTCTATCCATCTACTAAGGATTCCCCCTTTGGATTTGAGAGAAAAATCCGAGAGCGGGAATTATTCTGGATGCTAGAACTTGGGTCAGTGTTTCTGTTTGGTTTAAATGATAATGTCAGTGGGTTCGGCAATGCTACACACCGCCGTTCAAATGTATCCAACATTACCCAACTATTTAAACCCCATCAACGGGGACAACGCAGCCATGGTTGGCGAAAGTTTAATAGTTCGATGATTCACGATCATATAACTTTAAATTACTTAGTGGGTTTAACTAACGCACCCAATA
>JAVTVY010017948.1:0-83686 GCA_036873755.1 Hanleya hanleyi
ATTGACCAGTCAGATCACTTGTTAACCGTGACTGCAACTTTAGAATACATAGTGTGTCAGATTTTACTCTCTAAAAAAACTTGACTGAACTGTTCCACTCAAGTTTGAGTGAAATGTACCTGTTCACTCAAACTGGAGTTATTTTTCACTCAACTTGAGTTACTTTTCACTCAACTTGAGTTACTTTTCACTCAACTTGAGTTAAAACCACTCAAGTTCACTCAACTTAAGTCGGATGAATTTCCACTCTTATGCTTGAGTGAATGTCACTCAAGTTAAGTGAATGTCACTCAAGTTGAGTGCATTTAACTCAAGTTGAGTGAAAAGTAACTCAAGTTGAGTGAAAAATAACTCAAGTTTGAGTGAATCAGAATCTGTAAAGTTAGACTATCATTACTCTCTAAAAAAGATTGAGTGAAAATCTCACTCAAGTATTAAGTGGGATGAATTTCCACTCTTACTTGAGTGAAATTTCACTCAACTTTTTTTTAGAGAGTAATGATAGTCTAACTTTACAGATTCTTTTGAAAATTGGTTGAGCTTCAGGTGAATGAAGTTGTCAACATTGAACAATGGCGAGTACAGCAATGTATAGCATTGGACATTGGGGTTATAATCCCTCCGTCATATCTGATCCCAGGGAGAATCAATGTTTGGCGTTATGAATAGCGTGGAAATCGGTTTGATATTGAAAAGTGAAGGACCGGCCATTTTCCAACGTGGAATAAACGTCAGATATCGACCAAAATGTGACGTTGGATGCTATAGTTGAATTTCTTAATGGGAACAACGTAGAATATTGAATCAACATTGAAAATACAATCGACATCAGTTTTCTCAACATTTAATCAACTTTGCATATCGACGTTTAATTGATAAGAAGAATAAATAGAAGATTTGCAAATGGAATCAACGTCTCATAAACGACGTCGACTCAATGCGAAATATTCGCGAAAAAATAACGCTGAATCGACGCCAAATCGCCTGCGATAATCCAATGCACTTAAGGCATTAAGAATTAAGGTTTATATAAGGTCGCGTTTTCCGTGAGAAGTGGAAAGAACCTGGGGAGTTTATCTTGCACTTGGCCTCCATGGGGAGTGTAGTTCCCATTTTTGTTTCGGGTGCCAAAAATGAAATATTACTTGGAAATAATTTGTTCAGTTATCATAGAAAACACTATCTTGTTGAATGTTCATGGTATTTATGGGGCACTTGGCCATTAGGTTCCTGAAAAACAGCATCTTAAAGTTTCGTTGTGGAAACAGTCCATTTTTTTTATCTGAATATATGAAGCCAGTCGAGAACCAAAATCGTCTTTGGACAACAACTACCTAAATGTTTCGGTGTACATGTAGTTTATTTTGGTTCTGAACTGACTCATATCTTTACAGAAAGAAATGTGCTGTTTCGCCTCGAAATTCTCGATTTTGCACAAATCCACTACTTTAAGATGTATTTTCTATGAAAAATTATTTCGAACGTAATATTTGAGTTTCGGGACTTACAACCGCATTTCGTGGGACCGAAACCGTGCCCGGCCTGTTTCTCAACTGAATTGAATTTCATTTTTTTTTTAGTTAACAATCACCTGAAAATTGAGTGAACAATTGACTCCAGTTGAGTGAACAATACATTCTCAAGAGAGTGAAATATTGAAAACTAGATCCGATTTTGTAAAAACCCCGTTCTTATTTTACTGTTCGATACGATTTTTCGGCATCATTGCAGTTGCATTAGATAAATACAGTGGTCGAAGGGGAATAACTCTTCAGGATATTCAATAACTGTTACCTCCCTTGTATTAGAAGCGCACAGTTGGTACGTGCTTTGATACAGACGAGTCACACCATAAGTTAATCTCATTTTAGGTGATGTTTATTTTAAGTATATAATTAACTATTTCAGCTTGGCTATTCCGCTAATTATTGAACCCCTGGAGACACTATTATTTATTATTGTATCCGAAATAGCATCATTCGCTGCATTGGGGCGGAAATGAGGAAGGGAGCGGTCTCAGTTGAAGTCGATGTATTGTCCCTGACCACGTTTATGTCAAACTGTTCATCATGCTGGTTCGAAATTTGGAGATTCAGAATGCTGGGAAATCAGCAAATGGAAGATCAGTTTTCTAAATGTTGTGCTGGTGAAGTATATGAGTGTTCAAAGTGTGGCCACCACATTTTGTTCAATTATATTCACTAATAAAAAAAAAATAATAAAAAAAAAAATCACAGAAAAATATCTGGACCAAATGTTGAAAACAATGAGGCACCTATTAGACAATTGATTAAATGAGGCAAAGTCAACAATTTACTGAAAAATTGGAACTTCTTGAAGAATAAACTTTTGAAAATATAGGCTGATTTTATGAAAAGACGAGCGGATTTAAATTGAAATAACTTTTTACCTATCTACCTCACAAACAATATATTCGCATAATTTTTAATCACAGAGAAATGAGCTTCCCAGTGAGATATATATTTCTCATGTTCATAGATCTCGCAATAAAACCGACACACAACTGGTGCATGTTTGAATGCCTGTCACGTCGGGTCACAAAATATTCGACGAAATGGTCCGGCGATTGAGGTAGAACAAACGGAAAGCTACGCCTGAACACCGTTTTATAAATTTTATATGGCTCACTTCTGTCTCTCATAGCTCATTAAAGGGGCGGCATCTGTATTTTATTTGTGTTTTAATGTATACGTATATGGTGAGACATAAATAAAATATGTTACCTATCTTATCTATTTAGCTTTTAAGGAATCGCAATTATTCTTGTCTCAAAGAGTCTTCCATAGTAATATCCCAGCATACTCAATAGTTTCAGAGAAACACTGCAGATATTTTGTTCGTACTGAACATAATTTCAAACTTCCACCGAAAGATACCATGCAGAAAGAAATCAAAGCATCCAGTGAAATCCAATGTCACAGTTCCCTGAAACATGTAGTATGCATGTGGTATGTGGATATATTGTATAAAGGCTCAATAACTTCGCAGATAGTACTTTTGGTACTTTTCAAAATCAGTACGGTACTTTTGGGAAAACTATTGACGTAATCTAAACCTGATGTATTAATTGTTTCAACAAAAATCGAATGCGAGTGTATCTATGAAATTTTCAATTATTCTTTTTACCAGTGGAGAGGTCAAGATCCACGAGAAGGGAAGACGCTCTGTATAACAGATGAAATCTCATTAGAGTGCGTCAGCAGTGGTATAGCTTACTTCGAGTGTAGTTCCTATTTTTGTTTGGAGTGCCAAAAATGAAATATTATTTGGAAATAATTTTTCAGTTATAATAGAAAACACTATCTTGTGGAATGCTCATGGTTATTGTGGGGCACTTGGCTATTAGGTTCCTGAAAAACAGCATCTTAAAGTTTCGAGGTGGAAACAGCCCATTTATCCTCTACATTTCTGAAGCCAGTCGAGAACCAAAATCGTCTTTGGACAAGAACTACGGTACCGGTAACTAAATGTTTCGGTGTACATGTAGTTTATTTTGGTTCTTGACTGGCTCATATCTTTACTGAAAAAATGTACTGCTTTCGCCTCGAAATTCACGATTTTGCACAAATCCACTACTTTAAGATGTATTTTCTGTGATCATGATGATAACCGAAAAATTATTTCGAACGTAATATTTCAGTTTCGGCACTTACAATCGCACCTCATAGGACCGAAACTGTGCCACGACCTGTTTCTCAACTGAATTGAATTTCACTTCTTTAGTTAACAATTACCTGAAAATTGAGTGAACAACTGATTCCAGTGGAGTGAACAATTCATTTTCAAGAGAGTGAAATATTGAAAAATAGATCCGATTTTGTAGGAACGCCGTCAATATTTTACTGGTTGGTTTGATACGATTTTTCGACATCATTGCAGCTGCATTAGGTAGATACAGTGGTCGAAGGGAAATAACTCTTCAGGATATTCAGTAACGGTTACCTCCCTTGTATTAGAAGTGATTAGTTTCTTCGTGCTTTGATACAGACGAGCCACATTATAAGTTAATCTCGTTTTAGGCGATGTTTATTTTCAGTATATAATTAATTATTTCCACTTGGATATTCCGCTAATTATTGACCCCCTGGAGACGCTATTATTTATTATGGTATGCGAATAGCTTCATTCGCTGCATTGGGGCGGGGGGGGGGGGGCGATCTCCAGTTTGAAGTCCAGTGTATTGTCCCTGATCACACCGTTTATGTCAGAAAAACTGTTCATCATGCTGGTTCGAAATTTGGAAATTCGGAAATATAGGGAAATAAATACAAGATCGGTTTTCTAAATGTTGTGCTGGTGAAGTATATGAGTGTTCAAAGTGTGGCCACCACATTTTGTTCAATTATATTCACTAATAAAAAAAAAAATCACAGAAAAATATCTGGACCAAATGTTGAAAACAATGAGGCACCTATTAGACAATTGATTAAATGAGGCAAAGTCAACAATTTACTGAAAAATTGGAACTTCTTGAAGAATAAACTTTTGAAAATATAGGCTGATTTTATGAAAAGACGAGCGGATTTAAATTGAAATAATTTTTTACCTATCTACCTCACAAACAATATATTCGCATAATTTTTAATCACAGAGAAATGAGCTTCCCAGTGAGATATATATTTCTCATGTTCATAGATCTCGCAATAAAACCGACACACAACTGGTGCATGTTTGAATGCCTGTCACGTCGGGTCACAAAATATTCGACGAAATGGTCCGGCGATTGAGGTAGAACAAACGGAAAGCTACGCCTGAACACCGTTTTATAAATTTTATATGGCTCACTTCTGTCTCTCATAGCTCATTAAAGGGGCGGCATCTGTATTTTATTTGTGTTTTAATGTATACGTATATGGTGAGACATAAATAAAATATGTTACCTATCTTATCTATTTAGCTTTTAAGGAATCGCAATTATTCTTGTCTCAAAGAGTCTTCCATAGTAATATCCCAGCATACTCAATAGTTTCAGAGAAACACTGCAGATATTTTGTTCGTACTGAACATAATTTCAAACTTCCACCGAAAGATACCATGCAGAAAGAAATCAAAGCATCCAGTGAAATCCAATGTCACAGTTCCCTGAAACATGTAGTATGCATGTGGTATGTGGATATATTGTATAAAGGCTCAATAACTTCGCAGATAGTACTTTTGGTACTTTTCAAAATCAGTACGGTACTTTTGGGAAAACTATTGACGTAATCTAAACCTGATGTATTAATTGTTTCAACAAAAATCGAATGCGAGTGTATCTATGAAATTTTCAATTATTCTTTTTACCAGTGGAGAGGTCAAGATCCACGAGAAGGGAAGACGCTCTGTATAACAGATGAAATCTCATTAGAGTGCGTCAGCAGTGGTATAGCTTACTTCGAGTGTAGTTCCTATTTTTGTTTGGGGTGCCAAAAATGAAATATTACTTGGAAATAATTTTTCAGTTATAATAGAAAACACTATCTTGTGGAATGCTCATGGTTATTGTGAGGCACTTGGCTATTAGGTTCCTGAAAAACAGCATCTTAAAGTTTCGAGGTGGAAACAGCCCATTTATCCTCTACATTTCTGAAGCCAGTCGAGAACCAAAATCGTCTTTGGACAAGAACTACGGTACCGGTAACTAAATGTTTCGGTGTACATGTAGTTTATTTTGGTTCTTGACTGGCTCATATCTTTACTGAAAAAATGTACTGCTTTCGCCTCGAAATTCACGATTTTGCACAAATCCACTACTTTAAGATGTATTTTCTGTGATCATGATGATAACCGAAAAATTATTTCGAACGTAATATTTCAGTTTCGGCACTTACAATCGCACCTCATAGGACGGGAACTGTGCCACGACCTGTTTCTCAACTGAATTGAATTTCACTTCTTTAGTTAACAATTACCTGAAAATTGAGTGAACAACTGATTCCAGTGGAGTGAACAATTCATTTTCAAGAGAGTGAAATATTGAAAAATAGATCCGATTTTGTAGGAACGCCGTCAATATTTTACTGGTTGGTTTGATACGATTTTTCGACATCATTGCAGCTGCATTAGGTAGATACAGTGGTCGAAGGGAAATAACTCTTCAGGATATTCAGTAACGGTTACCTCCCTTGTATTAGAAGTGATTAGTTTCTTCGTGCTTTGATACAGACGAGCCACATTATAAGTTAATCTCGTTTTAGGCGATGTTTATTTTCAGTATATAATTAATTATTTCCACTTGGATATTCCGCTAATTATTGACCCCCTGGAGACGCTATTATTTATTATGGTATGCGAATAGCTTCATTCGCTGCATTGGGGCGGGGGGGGGGGGGCGATCTCCAGTTTGAAGTCCAGTGTATTGTCCCTGATCACACCGTTTATGTCAGAAAAACTGTTCATCATGCTGGTTCGAAATTTGGAAATTCGGAAATATAGGGAAATAAATACAAGATCGGTTTTCTAAATGTTGTGCTGGTGAAGTATATGAGTGTTCAAAGTGTGGCCACCACATTTTGTTCAATTATATTCACTAATAAAAAAAAAAATCACAGAAAAATATCTGGACCAAATGTTGAAAACAATGAGGCACCTATTAGACAATTGATTAAATGAGGCAAAGTCAACAATTTACTGAAAAATTGGAACTTCTTGAAGAATAAACTTTTGAAAATATAGGCTGATTTTATGAAAAGACGAGCGGATTTAAATTGAAATAACTTTTTACCTATCTACCTCACAAACAATATATTCGCATAATTTTTAATCACAGAGAAATGAGCTTCCCAGTGAGATATATATTTCTCATGTTCATAGATCTCGCAATAAAACCGACACACAACTGGTGCATGTTTGAATGCCTGTCACGTCGGGTCACAAAATATTCGACGAAATGGTCCGGCGATTGAGGTAGAACAAACGGAAAGCTACGCCTGAACACAGTTTTATAAATTTTATATGGCTCACTTCTGTCTCTCATAGCTCATTAAAGGGGGCGGCATCTGTATTTTATTTGTGTTTTAATGTATACGTATATGGTGAGACATAAATAAAATACGTTACCTATCTTATCTATTTAGCTTTTAAGGAATCGCAATTATTCTTGTCTCAAAGAGTCTTCCATAGTAATATCCCAGCATACTCAATAGTTTCAGAGAAACACTGCAGATATTTTGTTCGTACTGAACATAATTTCAAACTTCCACCGAAAGATACCATGCAGAAAGAAATCAAAGCATCCAGTGAAATCCACTGCAAAAGTTCCCTGAAATATGTGGTATGTGGATATATATTATACAGGCTCACTAACTTCGCAGATAGTACTTTTAGTGGTTTTCAAAATCAGTACGGTACTTTTGGGAAAATTATTGACGTAACCCAAATCTGATTTATTAATTGGTTCGACAAAAATCAAATGCGAGTTTATCTCCGAAATTTTCAATTATTTTTTACCAGTGGAGAGAGGTCAAGATCCACGAGAAGGGAAGACGCTCTGTATAAAAGATGAAATCTGATTAGAGTGCGTCAGCAGTGGTATAGCTCACTTCGATCACCCAAATCAACGTATTAACCAATTAACAACGGTAACGAGCTCCTGTTATAAAACCCGGCACATCTCCATCGTCCCTGCGCACGTTTTCTCGTGTGTCTAACGTGCACAAAACACGGATCGTACAACCTGCAGTATAGGCCTATACAGCCGTATGTGAGTGATTAGAATTTAACGTCGCTTTCAACAAAATTTCAGCTAGATCGCAACGAACCAACTAAGCATCACCCAGCCAAGTTGCGTTCCTGCTACTTCAAAGAAGAAATCGAAGTAATACGATGCCACATCCCTAGAACAGTTTAAAACATTGGCAAAAATATGGTCAGGGTAGGGTATCTGAATTCCTGATCGCAAGTTGTTGTTACAAAATAACATATTATGTATCGCATTTTCCCCATATTTATACACTTGTATGTGTTTGCTTGAATTGGAATAATGTTTTTATTGAGTTAAATTTTATGTTGGGAGCTTAATGATCTACTGTTTTCATCTGATCTTATATCTTGGCACAAATGATAATACAAACAAAGAATACGGCAGGGGTATTTCCAATGGAATGTCGATAGCAAATGAACAATTATCAATGTTTAGATATATCAGTGTAGGTAATCAACCTAAATCCACCTATAAATAAAAGCATGATAAATGAAGTTGGTTGTTGTTGTTAACTTTAAAATTTGAAAATTGGTCTCCTCAATCTTCCAGGTGGGAGATGACCGCTGGGTATTTAAAAGATCTAGGTCATCGGCCAGATAGACGACGCGGTCAAACACCTGCCCCTGACGCCGGGTCAGCCTTATGCTTGTCCATTGTGCTTTACAATACCTACTCAAGCAAGCAAAAATTCTCCCACATGGACACTCCCGATGGCGAAAAAACAATTCTTTCTCACGACCCCCAAAAAGCGGTTTGAATAGATAAAGATCGCCGATTGAAGACAGGCGACAAAGCGGCGTGCTAGACAAAACCTTTTCAAGTTCTCAACATGATTTTAAAGCATCTCATAATGACCGTTGAAGTGGTCGACATGTGAGATATAGGCCAGACTGAGCTGTGGTTATTTCAATGAATTTATCATCGAGAGTATCTATTACAGATGCATTCAGTTTCTGGAAACCATAAGAGTTTTCCTTCAGCCAAATCTTTGACCCATTTTGGGGTGAAGAATGCGGGATGGTGGAAAAGTAAAAGATGCCAGGGAATTCTAAGGCTAAACCAGAATGCAAAGTCAATACGTATTTCACATCAGACTCAAATTGATATGTTAAAGAAGTAGCATTCAGTGTTTTCTCTGTTATGAACAAGGGGGGTAACTCTAATTGCCATAAGCGAGTTTGTCGTGAAAGCGATGTTCTAGGGGAAACCGAATCCGACCGCTGAAAATAACGCAATTAAATAGTTTAACCCTTTCTAATATCGATCCTTCTTCTCGAATAGAATATCATATGTTCTGACTACCATATCTATTATGCAACGGGTTCAATTTCACTAGCTATACTTATCCAGATCGGATCCATACGATATTGGTCAACAATGTATTAGGTTGGATTCGAAAGTGATATTGAAACCCGCAAAATAAACCACTGAATCGTTGCTCGATTGTTATATTGAGAAATGTCTCAATAAACAATTCATACTGAGATATTGTAATCCCAAAATAGGGAAAATACTGTTACGCGATCACTTTCTAAATGGCGAAAATATATTCCTATGTATGGGAGCTGTGTCATTACGACTATCAGAGGGATACTGTATGTTCGCTTCCAAGACTAGCGATCTGCGACATCCTATTTTCGTGGGAAGACCCTTGGCCTAGTGGTTTAGATCGCCGACATATAGCGCTGGTATATAAGTGCCTTAGGCCTACTCTGTGGGTTGCTGGTTCGAATTCCGCTCGGGACTCGACCAATTTACTGCACTAGAATCTGTGCTTTACGAAGATAGTGTAATCCCAAAATAACGAAAATACTGTTATACGATCACTTTCTAAATGTCAAAAATATCTTTCAATTCATACAGGGGGCAAATTAACATGCTCTCGGTAAAAAATAGTTTCGGCACATATTTTTCAAAATGTAAATATACCCGGCATCATGATTAATATATGTATTTGATTGAAGCTGTGGTTTACAGGACTCTTCCCATACGGATGTCGCGGCCCATCATCACGATGCGTTTATTCTCTCATATTGTTATTTACATTGTCGTGATGTCTGTAATTATTAAGCTCGTGGGTAATCATAAGGAATATTAAGATTCACAATAAAATACTGGACAAACGAGGGAAAACAGAGAGAAATTCTGAGTGTTTCGTATATTATCAAAAGCAAATGAACTAGAAGATCATTAGATTAGACTATATAGCCAGACGGCACTTGCACTCGCCAAACAACCTACACAATTAGACTCTTGCACAGTCCTTATACACACAAGACGACATGCGAAGTCGTCACGCAGTGGGGGGTGGGGGGTCATGGGTGAGACTAATTATGTACGTTACCTAGGTTGAGAATTTGAATTCCAGCAACAGCTCATCTCCCGTGATTCATCACACGTTCTTGTCTCCCGACGCCCGAGGGGCTAAAGGGGGACTATAGTATTGGGGTCCGTCTGTCCGTCCGTCACGAACAAAAGAAAAAGACACACAAGCTATATCATATGTTCGCATGTGCGTCGGAGCGTCCGTCGTGGCGTCGGAGCGTTCGTCCAACTTCGTTTCCGGACAATAACTTTTGGAAAACTGAACGGATTTTTTTTTAATATGATATGTGGAAGCCTCGCCTTAAGATGTCGCTACCTAGGGATTGTTTTTCGTGCCGATCCACCAATAGGTGGCGACACCTGGGGGCCAAGTTAAAATTTGGTATCCGGACAATAACTTTTGAAAAACTGAATGGATTCTTTTCAAATTTGGTATCTTGGGTACCTCACCTCAAGATCTCGCTTGGGATTGTTTTTCACGCCAATCCATGAAATAGTGTTAAAAGTGACGTTAAATCATATTCACTCACTCACTTCACGACGATCCACCTATATAGGTTACGCCACCTGTCGGCCAAGTTAAAATTTCATTTCCGGACAATAACTTCTGTAAACCTGATCGGATTAGGACAAATTCGATAAGTTTGAGTACCTTGTCACTGGATCTCACTTGCGATTGCCTTCCATGCCGGGTCCTAAACGTTACGGTTACAAGCCAAATCAATTGCTTCAACCCCTCAGGTTTCCATTTGTTTTGAATCTGCGTGAATACGACACCTATCAATCTTACTGCTCAACTATACGTCACGTCATGTGTTATTAGAAAAGAGGCGGGGACCAATGCATTCTAGTCTAATCTGAGGTTGTAGACTTCTTGTTCATTTACTTCTGATATTACTTAAACATAACGCTATATGGTGTTATTGTTTTCATTCTAAACTTGATATTGTTCTCATGGAATGTCTTGGTGGTTATCATTGGCTTTGTTACTGACGTTTTCCTCGGTGTAAAAAGAAATATATATTTTAATAAGTAGACCAGTCAATATTAATATTCGGACAACGACCAGGCACAAGAATACCAATCTGGAAAGGAAACGATCCAGACGCGTTAGCCCGATAGGGCCATCGAAACACCCATGTATCTACCAAGAAATTGATTCTTTGACTTTTACGCAAAATAGGACGTAGCCTGTCATCCTGCACCCTCGTGCTCACTCCAAGAACTGTTACAGGCACAGATTTCTGGAAACCCCTCGTAGTTCTACCAGTTTGGGTTTTTTTTTGGCTGGACGGTTTTGTATGTATAAGGCAAAGAATCAACCACGCGATGCAATGAACGATATATTTACCAGAATAACCTAATGACAAAAATAGATCGAAAACTAATATCCTGCACTCGATCCTCTCTCATAATATTTCTCTTCGCTATCCTTTTATTTATCCTCTTCACTATCCTTGTATCCTTTTAGAGGTTGTGACGATATCCACTGAACAAAGAAATGCATAACGAATGTTGCCGGGCTGCGAAATCCGATAGGGCCCTCAAACCACAATTTAAACAACAACATATTCGGACAAAACCTTTTCAGCCAATATTTATATATTCGTTTGTGTACACATGCATGGTTGATCATGAAGATATACATTTCTTATGTTCGTATTGCGCAATAAGTGAGATCAGACCCGCTGTATAGTAACGCGGAGTTCATAATGACATTATAACCTAACTGAATATTAATCCGCCATAATTAAATGGAGGAGATTAGGGAAATCCCATGTGAAATAACAATGGTCCTACCACAAATTAAGTTACCCCTCGTGTTCACCCTCATAATACCAGAAATGCTGTAAACGGCTTCTCTCGGAGAAATTGTTTCAAAACTTCATTGGCTCATCTTGGGTCGCTATATGCTGGAACAGCCTTCCAAATGTGATTCAGAGCTGTGGAACAGTTCAAACTTTTAAACGCAATTGTAGAAAACATATTTTAAGTCACGTAGAACCGTTTTAATATCTTTGTGATACATATACTGTATCATAACCAGTGCAATAATAGTATGTGATATTTTCATTTGTTTTTATCCATATTTTGTTGTTTAACTATCTTTTGTTTATCCCCTTAATGTATATATTTGCGCTAAGATGAAAAAGAGCTGCGCTGATTCTTATGTCAATAAACTAAACTGAACTGAAGTTATGACTTACACATAACATCTCTTCCAGATCGATTTATATGTACGACGTGGTTTACACGTGACAGCCAAGGGGAAATATATTTCCAGGAAGAATTACACCCCCACCCCTCCAGGCGATCTGCCTTGGTGGAGGGACACGGGGGTTGTGGAATGATAGCCATATATAGCTAACGTGTCCAACGGGATTTATATTGGACGCGCCTATCAAAATTAAACACAGTTTTGTAAGTATTTTGCATGGAAAGTAATAATGCCGGATTATACTGTACTAAGTAGATTTCTTCCCACGGAGCTTCTGGTCATTAGTCCGGAGAAATTATCAACAGCTGACCTGATATGGTCATCGGGTCGCCCAAAAATAGATTGAAACATGTAGTTAAACCACAATGAGCGATATTTCCCCGTCATATGACTTATACTTGCTATGGATTAATCACGTTCGGAGAAAAGCTGTTTGAAAAACGTGAGTGACTGAACCAAGGATGGTCGCAGCAGAGTGTTAGAAAATTATTCTTAACCCTATATACCAGGCCGGGGTCGGGTGTATTGGCCGGGAATTACAGAATTTCTACCCTATATCACCGAAACGACAAAAAATGAGACCTGACACTTCGAGACTTTGTAATTTATCATATTGGGATGATTCTGAGCCTATTTGCATAACCCCCGAGCAAAGGATCGTGGGTAAATTCAAAATGGCGGGTATGTGGAGTACCAAAAAAGTGAGATTTTCGTCATTTTTCTTCAAAATTCCTGCTTTTCTGCGAGGAAAAGTATGCAAAACCTATTTATCCCAAATCAGATTATTATCTGCTACAGATTATCATGCAGTTTTTATGAAGAAAACACATAAACACCAAAAAAAGCGAAAAATCTGACGGGAAAATCGACGTCACCAAACATTTTCCGGTAGAGCTTGAGCCAAGGGTAAAGTGTGCCAAGGTCAGCGCCCTAGCTCAATGGACAAGAAAAGGACATAGACAGGTCCCAAAAAGAGCTCGAGCCAGATAGGGTTAAAAGATAGGGTGTTCTGGTTTAGGAATCGAGCTAGCTGATGATCTACAGCATAAGTTCAGTAAGTTGTATCCTCGTATCTGGACAGTAGTATGTACACCGCAAATTGAGTAATTAGCGCCTCACTGCGCATGCGCAGACCTGTGTGTGACGTCATAATTGTGTTTGTGCGCATGCGTGATGAGTGGGCGTGGCCTATGTTTGTGGGCGTGGCCTATGTGAGTGGGTGGGTTCAAAATGGCGGCTTGTTTTGTTGTTTTTGTAAGATAAGGTGCCGCCATTTTGAACCCACCCACTCACCTTGTGTACTGATTGACCTGTAGGGTGAGTGGGTGGGTTCAAAATGGCGGCTTGTTTTGTTGTTTTTGTAAGATAAGGTGCGGCCATTTTGAACCCACCCACTCACCTTGTGTACTGATTGACCTGTAGGGTGAGTGGGTGGGTTCAAAATGGCGGCTTGTTTTGTTGTTTTTGTAAGATAAGGTGCGGCCATTTTGAACCCACCCACTCACTTTGTGTACTGATTGACCTGTAGGGTGAGTGGGTGGGTTCAAAATGGCGGCTTGTTTTGTTGTTTTTGTAAGATAGGGTGCCGCCATTTTGAACCCACCCACTCACCTTGTGTACTGATTGACTCCGGTGAGTGGGTGGGTTCAAAATGGCGGCTTGTTTTGTTGTTTTTGTAAGATAAGGTGCCGCCATATTTGAACCCACCCACTCAATAGTGAAAAACGTATAAAAGGAGTCGATTTTTAGGGAAAGGGTGTATTCAATTGCACTATTTTGTGGAGCACTCTGACTTACCTGACTTGACCAGCCAGCCTGCCTGTTTCACCTCTAGTCTGCTTCACCTCTAGCCAGCCAGCCAGTCAGCCAGCCAGTCATCCAGTCAGCTTGCCTGTGTTGTATGGGCTGTGAACCTTTTACTTTTTTCACTTTTACCGGTGCCCATTCACCCTACTTTTACACCGTAGCAGTTGCTCATCAGCCTGAGCCTATAGTCATGGAGCCAACCGTGCAAGTGTCGCTTCGAAACAACCGTGTTCGCTTCATTGATGAAATACAGCGTGTGAGTGAACTATGTGATTTCCTTATGCAGGAACACATACTCATGAAAGAGCATGTCGACGATATCATGGCCGAGAAAACTTTTTCAGGACAAAACAAAGCTCTCATCGACTTTCTACTGCGCCATGGCCCCTATGCATGTCTACTCTTGGTGGAGGGGCTGAAGATCACGGGAAATGAAGAACTAGCACATTTATTGATAGCCGACGACGCCCTTCTAGCAGATGAGGATATGTTAGTGGTGGACGAAGAGCGTACAGCTAGCAAACGTACTAACCCAGAGAGTACTAAACGTGCTGGACGTCCCAAACGCCCCCGTCTAACACCGTTAGTAATACCTGTGGTTGAGACCCAGCAAGTGAAACAAGAACTTCCTCTGTCTGTTAAGGACATCAATAATCTGATCGAATCGGCTTACCAGGCAGCCCACAAGGACATATGGGAGCTCTCCCCCTATTTGACGGTCAGTGTCAAAGACGAAGAAGTGCATTTTAATGCAGCGGGCTATAAAGACAGAGCTGGTAAGCATATTGCCCTCAACTTGGACACCTGGCAAAAACTGCAGACCCTTGATTACGCCATTGAGGCGGTTATTCGGGACCAGGGAAATGATGAAACGAAATTTCATGTGTGTGACGACATCTATGTGAGTTGTTCTTATTTCAATGACCAGCTCCTCGTGCATATTCGAAAATGGCGGAAGCGCTTAGATACCCAAGAGTTGGTGGCTTGTCCTCAAGGTGTCACATTGAAATTAACAGCGTGGCGGGAGTTGCAGAGTCTTACCAGTACAATTAGTCAAACTCTGGCCCACCAGGTGTCCAACTATATATATCAGAAGTACATTGACACAGTCCTGCAGCTCATCAGACCTCACATGAACACTCTGGTAGCCTCATACGCGGGCCTCACTGAAGCACTACAGAAGGTGACCGAGACAGAAATTGCCATAGCAGTGGTAGCGGCTTGTCCTGCTAAAATCCCACGTGAAGAGGTTGTCACGTACATCTATGTCCACCAAGGCCAGAAAGATGATGATGAATTCAAACAAGTCTTGTTGACCAACTATTGAGGAGACCAAGGAAAAAACATTGACCTTACACATTTATTGATCTGGAGAGCGTATAATTGTATTTAAAATTCAGAGTTTTTTTTTTTTTTTTTTTCACTGTTAATTGTATTAAAAAATTCAATACTCAGATATAATTGTATTAAATTCAATTGTGAATACGTTCATTGTGTGTTAATAAAAAATAGTAGAAAAATTAAAAAAATGCTTAGTGTTCATTCTTTTTTTCCCTTTTAATAGTCAAATAGCTCCAAAACACGGCTATTTTCATTCTTGCGCATGCGCAGAATGCTGATAGTTCAACCCACACCAGTCCATCAGATGCCCCTTCATCTCACCTTCACATTGATACCTCACTCGGCTCCATCGGGTCACTAGGGGCTCTCCTAGCTCCAAAAAAGGCTATTTTCATAGCCTTCGGGCTTCGCGCATGCGCGGAATCACCCTAATTCAAGCCCACACCCAGTCTATCAGATGCTCCTTCACGTTACCTTTAATTTGATACCTCACTTCACCCGATTGGACCATTAGGGACGCCTCTAACCCCAAAAAGGTTATTTTCAAGATAAATATCAACATTTGGTGTACGAAATTTTTTTATTTTAGAGGTAGTGGGTCGAGTGAGGTATCTAATTGAAGCTGACGTGAAATGCTTCACATTGATACCTCACTCGATCCGATTGGACCACTAGGGGCGCTTCTAACCTCAAAAATGGTTATTTTGATGTTTTGATGTTTTTCATCTCAAACATCAAAACATCAAAATAGTGTTATTGAGGTTAGAGGCGCCCCTAGTGGTCCAATGGGGTCGAGTGAGGTATCAATGTGAAGCATTTCACGTCAGCTTCAATTAGATACCTCAATCGACCCACTACCTCTAAAATAAAAAAATTTTCGTACACCAGATTTTGATGTTTATCTTAAAAATAGCCTTTTTGGCGTTAGGGAAGCCCCTAGTGGTCCAATCGGGTCGAGTGACGTATCAATGTGAAGCATTTCACGTCAGCTTCAATAATATATCTCACTCGACCCTCTAGCTCAAAAAAAATTTAAAACAACTTTTCCATCCGAAGGACGGGTTTTGTCAATACAGATTTTCTTTGTTATTGTTTTGAAAAAAAAAAAAAAAAAATTTGTGAAAAAATTTTTTTGGGGGAAAAGATGCTGGGAGCTCGTGTTAGTTTTGGTGTGCTTATGAAAAGAAGTTTTCTCTTTCGGAAAGATGGATTGGCCCTGAAAAGGGCCGTTGATAGTGTGATACGACACACTTATGCACGGTATATTCGCTTGATCCCTCCTACATGTTCCCTGCAAAGTGGACACCTTACTTTCAGATGGCACTCGCCGGCATCAACGCAGCGACACATGACCCCTTCACACGACATTGTTACCCAGCAATCCTTACACAG
Organism: Hanleya hanleyi; assembly: GCA_036873755.1. Lineage (NCBI taxonomy): Eukaryota > Metazoa > Mollusca > Polyplacophora > Lepidopleurida > Hanleyidae > Hanleya > Hanleya hanleyi. Next base: position 16,785 of record JAVTVY010017948.1, read on the forward strand.
GCAAAGATGTCCACAGGGTAACAGGGCGTACCCACTTTCCGCGTCAGTGCACACACTGCATTTTGTTTTCTTCTGTTCTACACGGCGTTCTTTCTTCAGTTTGGCAATTGCCATCTCCATGCCATTTATTGTGGTTTCCAATCCATCCATGCCTCCCCGCATGGCCGTAATCTGCTCATTGAGGCGGCTTATTTCTATTTCATGACCACAGGGTTGTGGTGTTTCTGCAGCTGAAGGAGTTGCGGCAATGGTGGGAAGTCTGGCTGTATGGTCTTCATTGGAAGTGATTATACTTTGAGTGTCCACAGGCCATGTCATCGTGGTTGTTGTTGTTGGAGGTCGATTAGTATTTAGCCAGGGCAGCTCGCCATCGTCTTGTTCTCCAGCCTCCGTCACATTACTGTCGTCGTCTTCTTGCATTCTGTTTATTTCTTGGTCCTGTGGTTCACTCAACCTTTGCAGCCTTCTACTCTCTTCTGCTCTCATCCGTTCCCGCAGTTGTTCTGCCAGTTGTTCGGCACTGTTAATTAACGTGGCTTCGTTTTCAATCACCTGTTGAAAACTTGTGGTGATCGTCAATTCCCTTTCTCTATCTTCTTCTTCATGGCTAACCGTCTCTCTTTCTGTAGCAGCAGCCTGTCTCGGATCACCAGTCGGATGGTGCGTAAATAGAGCTCGACGTCTTCTAAAACTCATGATTTTTGTATATTGGTGAATAAATGTGAAAAATATCTGCTATTTATAGTCTAGTGGATGGAATGGAAGGTGAGTACAAAATGACGGTCATACACAGGCCTCCATTTTGAACCCACCCACTCACCGGAGTCAATCAGTACACAAGGTGAGTGGGTGGGTTCAAAATGGCGGCACCTTATCTTACAAAAACAACAAAACAAGCCGCCATTTTGAACCCACCCACTCACCTTTTTGGCGGCGTGGTTCGGGCATGTTCGGGCATGTTCGGGCAAAAAAAAAAAGTTCCGGCAAAAAAAAAAAAAAAAAAATGTATTCATGCGCGGTGATGCGGTTTGGCCGTGGTTTTGGCGGTGATTCGGTCTCGGGAAAAAGCTTCCGCGGAGAAAAAGTAGTCCCTAGATAAAATGGTCCGATGGGGTCGAGTGAGGTATCAAAGTGAAGGTTAGGTGAAGGAGCATCTAATGGGCTGGGTGTGGGGTTGAAATATCGTCATTCTGCGCATGCGCGGCGGCCGAAGGGTATGAAAATAGCCTTTTTGGAGCTAGGGGAGCCCCTAAGGGTCCGATGGGGTCGAGTGAGGTATCAAATTGAAGGTTAGGTGAAGGGGCATCTGATGGGCTGGGCGCGGGGTTGAACTATCGGCATTCTGCGCATGCGCGGAGGCCAAAGGGTATGAAAATAGCCTTTTTGGAGCTAGGAGATTGACTACTGGTCCAGTGGGGTCGAGTGAGGTATCGATGTGAAGCATTCGTGAAGGGTCATCTGATGGGCTGGGTGTGGGGTTGAAATATCGGCATTCTGCGCATGCGCGGTGGCCCAAGGGTATGGAAATAGCGGTTTTGGAGCTAGGGGAGTCCCTAATGGGCCAATGGAGTCGTATGAGGTATCAAAGTGAAGCATTCGTGAAGGGGCATCTGATGGACTGGGTGTGGGGTTGAACTATCGGCATTCTGCGCATGCGTGGTGGCCCAAGGGTATGGAAATAGCCGTGTTGGAGCTAGGGGAGCCCGTAATGGACCAATGGGGTCGAGTGAGGAATCAAAGTGAAGCATTCGTGAAGGGGCATCTGATGGGCTGGATATGGGGTTGAACTATCGGCATTCTGCGCATGCGCGGTGGCCCAAGGGTATGGAAATAGCCGTGTTGGGAGCTAGGGCAGCCCCTAATGGACCAATGGGGTCGAGTGAGGTATCAAAGTGAAGCTTATGTGAAGGGGCATCTGATGGGCTGGGTGTGGGGTTGAACTATCGGCATTCTGCGCATGCGCGGTGGCCCAAGTGTATGAAAATAGCCGTGTTGGGATGTAGGGGAGCCCCTAATGCACCAATGGGGTCGAGTGAGGTATCTAAGTGAAGCATTCGTGAAGGGGCATCTGATGGGTTGGGTGTGCGGTAGGAATATCATTCTGCGCATGCGCAGATGCAATACGGAGGTCTCGTCCAATCAGAAGCGAGTATTTCAAATCCGTCCCAGAGCTCTCGTCCAATCAGAAGCGAGTATTTTGACCCGGTGCATTATGGGACATATCCAAGATGGCGGCACGTATGTTCAAGATGGCGGCACATCCGGTGTCGAAAACTGGCCATTTTGTCGGATGTGGTCACTCAGTGTCGAAAACTGGACCCTGTATGACGTCACTTCCGGGTTTTTCACTAAAAACTACCTCCAAACATAGAAGAGTTCCTAATGTTTCCTCTTAGACGTCCGTATGTTCAATCGCCGGTGTGTTTTGTGTTTTCCCGCCCCGCCCCAGCGCCCCGCAGCGCGAGCGCATGCGAGCGCGCGCGCGAGTTCTCCGGAAGTGCGCGTCATCCCCGGCAGTGCGCGCGCGGACGCGGGTCAAAAGGTCAAAGGGTCACCTCCAGGTCAGACGGTCCAATGTCCAATGAGACAATGTTGCGAGGTGTGAGTGAGTGCAAGAATGTATTCATCCGCGGTGATGCAGTCATGTCTGGCGGTGATTCGGTCCCGGGAAAAAGCTTCCTTGCCCAATGCCTACGGACTTTACCGAAGATACACGGACTTTAACGAAAAGACACGGACGTACACGAAAAGACGCGAAGGTGAACGCCATTGTGGGAAACCTCCCACAGACAGGTCAGTACATGCATTTCTATGTTGTTCACGCATAATAAAAGGATTGATCTGTAATCTGTGTTGTTGTTGTTGCTCCTATCCAAATATGCCTGGGTCCTGCCCGTTCGTACCAAAACAGGAGAGAATCTCATAGCAGCGTTTCAGCAGATTTTCAAGACGGGGCGCAAACCTCTTTATTTACAAACAGATGAAGGCACAGAATTTCTCAACCGACCCTTTCAAGCCTTTCTTAAGAAAAAGAAGGTATTTTTTTTTCACACGTACAATGAGACGAAAGCCTCGGTAGTGGAACGCTTTAATCGCACCTTCAAAGGACGGATGTACAAATATTTTACGGCTCAAAACACGCGACGCTACCTGGATGTACTCTCTCAACTGGTACAAGGCTACAATCGGGCCTTTCATCGCAGTATCCAACGAGCGCCCCGTACCGTGACAGAAGGGAACGAACATCAAGTACGTGCTACGCTGTACTCCCCCAGTCCAACCTTGACGACCCCCCGTTACAAACGGGGAGATACGGTGCGGATCAGTAAAGTGAAAGGCCAATTTGAGAAAGGCTATTTACCGAACTGGAGTGACGAACACTTTGTCATCGTGCGCCATAAACCTCGACAACCCCATGTCTATGAACTGGAAGATCTACAAGGCGAGAGACTGCAAGGCACGTTTTACGAGACAGAATTACAACCTATAGTGAAAACACCGAAACATTACTACACGGTGGAAAAGATTTTGAAAATGGAACGTCGACGTGGGATTCCCTATCATTTCGTCAAATGGCAAGGATGGCCTCGTTCCTTTAATTCCTGGGTATCCGGCCGTGACATGAAACGACTATAAATGCTAACGCCTATCACCACCCGCCTTCAGTGTAGGATTTGTACCATGGATAGTACACGTCGTCTATCCGTACTGTTACGAACTCGAAAAGCACAAGTCGGTACTGTGTTGTGTCTAGTCGTGGTTCTGGGTACGTTATTTACCGGTGTGTTCTACGATTTATCCTACGTCATATCCTGTTTCAACACCCTGCGTTCTGCATCATCATCTACCACCACGACCCCACTGCCTACACCAGCCCAGACGTCAAGGGTCCGCCACGTCTCAACCCAGACACCCACCACCACACCACCGTATACTCCAGCCATCACTACTACGTTACCCCGCTACATCGAGCTATCCACCTTCACGCCCCGTACTACTACTACTTCACTACGTCATCTTCCCTCCACCTTGAGAAGCGACGACCAGCCTTCTACTACTACTACTACTACTTCATCACCACCTAGTACCACCACCCACACGGTGCTCAACCTATTTGCAGTGGATTCCCGTGAATCACGCCCTTTACCCCGACAACGGTATCCCTTCCAGTACTATCCTCTGCGCCAGCCCCGGACAACTGGGCGAATACTTTGATTCCTACGGACTTGCACCCCTCCATGCCGATTTGGTGAAATTCATGGACGTCTCCACGACCGAGTGGTGTTGGAATACGCAAAGATTACAAGGACCCTTGAGTAGTGTGTGCGGACAGTACTGTGTGTTTTATCTCACTCACCGGAGTAGAGGACATTCTATGCCAACCATTGTACATATGTTTGATGATTATTGTCAAGCCGAAGACAGGGATGTTCTCGTCTATGACTGGACGGCCTCTCGTTTTAATGTGCATGCTCCATTTCTCTGGTTAACTTAATGTACTGCGCGCGCAGACCATTATTATTATTATCACATTATATTGTTATGACGTTGTTGTTCTGACGTTCATTGTTGAATAAATTGATGAAAAAAACACAAAAAATGATTTGACTTTCTCTCTCTTTATTTAAGTCAATAAGAATGATGAGTTACTATATATATATATACAAATAGAATACAGGGTACAAATAGTAGTGATTAAGGTACAAAAAAAGTTTTGTCAGGAGTAGGATTCGAACCTACGACGGATTTTTCCGACCAGCACTTACGCACCGGCGCCTTAGACCACTCGGCCATCCTGACTTTTACAGTTTTATAACTCGTGTATCCACAGTTATTAGTGTTCCACATTTTACAACTCCAAGTAGGTAGTGCTCACACCGTCGGCCAATACTTTTCGTTTGGGATAAAAGAAAGTAAAGGCATCTCTTTGCTGGATATAGGTCCGCATCTGGTGGTCGACGACCCGGAATCCCCGATTAGTGCCACTCGCACTAGCCTGGCTTTCCAACACACCCAGGTAGAGAGCTTTGTCGATGTTGGGATCGCGCCGGTTGACACCTTTACAACTAAACTTATTTTCCGCTCCTTCATCCCCTCCGTAACAGTAGTAGGTCTTGGACGATAGGGCGATCATGGCATCACCGCTCCACTCCAGTTTGAACAGGCCGGGTGTCCGCTTGTCGTAGGTGTAGTGATCGCGTCGGGGTAGCCACAGGTCGCGATCCGCTTCATACTGATCCCTTAGCTCGGGTTTCACCAGGGACTCCCAGTCGGCGTTGGAGACGGCCATGTAGGCCGAATCTGTGTCCATCTCCATCAACTGCCAGTCTGAAGGGTTAAAATAGACACCCATGAAGTCATAGATGAACTCCAGCATGCGTAACTTGGCCACCTGGTAGACCATACATCCGATCTGTAGAGGTAAATTGTACCGGATAGTCTTCTTGGCTGAAGTGACTTCATAAGTGTCGTCATCAATCACCTCCACGGACCGAAAGAGCGGAGAATTGACTTTTTTGCGGGCTTGGGCAGTGCTACAAATGTTCACGTGGACATGCTTATCCTGATTGGTTACCGTTTTTCCATAATAACCATTGCCAGTGAGTTTCCAACATTCAGCCATGATGGCCTGACTCGGGTCTTGATCACCTTGACGACGGGCCTTCGTCACGAGGTCCGCATTCTCCGCAAAACATGCCTCAGGTACGTACTGGATCACTTGATAGATTTGAGTAATTTCCAAACCGTGGTTCATGTACCACTGCAATAAGGGGGTACCCAGCAAGATTTTTTTGGCCCACATACTCCCAATCAACATACGGCGTGGTTGCTGAAGTACTTCATGCTGCTCTGCGTAGGTCCTCATGGTCTCCCCAATATCATCCCGACCCACCAGCGTGTTCTTGAAGATGGGCGGGCACTGGGCGAAGAGGGGCTTGAGAGTGTCGGGAACATGCACATCACATTCTACAAAGCCGTAGAGCTGTCCCGAACGAATGGCGTCCAACATCTGGGGCAGACTGAGCAATCGCCGACGACTCAAGGGGTACTCACGCTCTTTTAGGAACCGTTGTAAATGGGGCAGGGTCTGACACATCGTGTTAAATTCACACTCCCACATCTCAATCAGATGGTATCCTCGCTCTTTCACGTAATCTCCATTGGCCATTACTTCGTCGCGTAATTCTTGCGCCGTTTTTCCACGTCGCTCATTGAAGCGTCCAGCGCTGAAATGACATTCGTGGCCGTGCCAGTAACATCCATAAAACTGAAATACGGTGGGTTTATTATTGTGGAGTATAGCAAACCCATCGACGGGGAGTCGGCGATCTCCTATACGCTTCTCTGTGGCGTTGGTCTGGTGACGAATATAAATTCCCCGTCGATAGGCTTCCCAGTCCAACCACTGGTCGGCGAGATGTTTGTACGGTGACCGTTGCGGCGTAAAATGCCGACCTTCTGCCAACCAACGCGTATAATGACCGCTGGGCATGGGTTGGGCGAGCGACCACAAGTACAAGGCATTCGCGTCAAAGCCAATGATTTTGGCACAGGGTTTGCCACTGGGCAGTGTCGTGACATTCTTCTCGTGGTAGCGGTGAAAAATAAGGCTAGGACCACCCACAATGTTCTGTTTTAGACATTCATGCATGTCTGCATCTTTCTGTTGTACCAACGAAAAGTAAGTGGAACACTCTTGAAACAAATGGCGAAGGGCTAGACCCGGTAAACTTAAGCACTCTTTAAAGATATCCACGTGCATTTGTCGCCGGAAAAGTTGCACCATTTTCTCGGACGCTTCCAGGAAAGGAACCACATCTAGATTATTATACCACACCAGGAAATCTCGCAACGTGTGCATATGTTCATCGTTCCATACCTGCTGGAGTTCGATGTAAGTGGCCTCCGGCAGAGCTTCCCCTTTCAGGTCATTGTAAAACGCTTCCCGGGGTGGCAACTGGGTGTCTTCTAAGCGGTCCAGGCTCGTCATATAAGTGTAAGGGAAGTAACCTTTCGTCTGGGTACAGTTATAGGCCTTGACCCACGCATCATAACTACAATTGGGTGCCAGGTAATTTCGCACATCGAGGAAATGCAGTGACGTGGTAGTGAGGGCCATATGGTTGTTGATCTTCTTGATCACGGACTTGATGGTATTCGCCTGGGCCAAGTAAGAGTAGAGAAATTCCTTGACCATGTTCAGATCGTAACGGCCCGAATTAAATCCGAGCACCGGTAACTGAGTCAGGTACTGCACGAACCGGGCTTTCAGTTTTTCCGCATACGGTTTAGGTAACGGAACATCCCGCGCCTGCAGAGGCTGCGACTGCAGGGACTCGGACTCGCACTCGGACTCGGATTCTTCTTCTTCATCATCGCTGAACGCTACACCGGGTACAGGAATGCGGTCGTCCAGTTGGTCCAGTACGTCATGGAACTTGGCCACCAACAATTCCGTACTAGCCGCACTGACTTGCTCTAAATACTCCATCATGCGGGTAATCAACTCATGGGAGTCCCCCGTGGACACGAAACACACCGGAGCAGCGTCATAGCCTGGTACGTTGCTGGAAATACTGACACTCAGAGGAATATGGCGCTGCGTCCACTGCGTTTTCGCTGAAAACATGTCCATGGGCTCCAACAGGGCCTCGAAATCGTAACACGCCCGGTAGGGAAAATAACGGTCCTCTTCCGGTATCATCATACCCTCATCGGCCAGTTCCTCAAAAATAGTAGGTGCATTATGATACACACCACCCGGATACACACGCTTGACACTGTTGTCACAGATTTTCTGGTGGCGGTGTAAGTCGTTGGAGCGTTGAAACACCCGATGGCATTGACCACAACTGAAAGACTGAGCGTACTGGCTCATATTAGAGATGAGCGAAAAATGACTCACCCCACCGTTGTCGAACACATTGACTTTCATCGTAGCAGCATACCGTTCTGTTGATCGCCGAACCAATTCAGCCACAAATATATCGTCCTCGCATCGTAATCGATAGACAAAGATATTAATGTCAAATAGTGTTTCCACGTCATCCAAATTCTTGAACGGTACTCCACGGAAGTGCCGCTTATCCATGTCTTGCTGTTCTAAATACTGTTCCCAATAACCATCGGCCACTGTGTCACACGACTTGGGGTTACACTCGTCCACATGCACGGCCAAACACCGAAACAGACATTTCCGGTCTTTGTAGGGCCCCTTGCCCCCTGCTGTTAATGCATACAGGCCGTGTCGATGAAGCAACCACGGAGGAAGTAGTACAGGAGCACCGATAGGATGATCTCTCATTTTCGTGACGAAAAATGTGACGTTGGTCACTATTTCCACCAACCATTCGGTATTGGGGCGTTGCAACCGAGCCCACTCCAACGGGTCTAATGTAGTGAGTTGCTCGACCACCGGCTCCATAGAAATCGCATCCGTGATGGTGAATGGCTGGTCAAACACATACGAATTATGACTGGGATAGAAATACCGCAGTTGGTCCGTCTTTTTGTGCCGTAAGATATACCCAAATGTCACATTCAATTTGAAGGCAGTGACCTGATCTCTAAAAATGTTCTCGGCGTAAGTAGGAAGATAGGTGAGGTCCTCCAACCGAAAATTGTATAAATCCAATAGACGACGATCACGGTGGAAACAATGGCGTATGGTAGCCCAGTGACGTTGATAAATGTCCTTCACACGCTCATCTTCAGGCAAGACTTCAACCGGAGGTACTGCTGGATCAAAGGGAAAATCTTCTCCACGTCTCATGCTTTTCGTCTCATACAAGCGGATAGGCAAGCAGGCAGGCAGGCAGGCAGGCAGGCAGACAGGTAAGTCAGATTAAAATACACCCCTTTCCCTAAAAATCGACTCCTTTTATACGTTTTTCACTATTGAGTGGGTGGGTTCAAAATGGCGGCACCTTATCTTACAAAAACAACAAAACAAGCCGCCATTTTGAACCCACCCACTCACCGGAGTCAATCAGTACACAAGGTGAGTGGGTGGGTTCAAAATGGCGGCACCCTATCTTACAAAAACAACAAAACAAGCCGCCATTTTGAACCCACCCACTCACCCTACAGGTCAATCAGTACACAAAGTGAGTGGGTGGGTTCAAAATGGCCGCACCTTATCTTACAAAAACAACAAAACAAGCCGCCATTTTGAACCCACCCACTCACCCTACAGGTCAATCAGTACACAAGGTGAGTGGGTGGGTTCAAAATGGCCGCACCTTATCTTACAAAAACAACAAAACAAGCCGCCATTTTGAACCCACCCACTCACCCTACAGGTCAATCAGTACACAAGGTGAGTGGGTGGGTTCAAAATGGCGGCACCTTATCTTACAAAAACAACAAAACAAGCCGCCATTTTAAACCCACCCACTCACATAGGCCACGCCCACAAACATAGGCCACGCCCACTCATCACGCATGCGCACAAACACAATTATGACGTCACACACAGGTCTGCGCATGCGCAGTGAGGCGCTAATTACTCAATTTGCGGTGTACATACTACTCTGGACCTTTTCGGTGATTCGAATGAGTTCTCAAGACGTTGTCTCTATTATACAATTGCTTTGAATTAGGTTGCATGTTGATATCCGAGGTTTGACGTTTTTGCTTTGACATCCAATGACCTTGGAACTAGGGTAATTTGGTCATCTGTGAGATAAACCAGTCGCCAATTCAAACTTTACAAAGGACTGGATGAAACGTCACCCTGTAACCATCTGGGTCATCTTTACGCGGTATGACCGACACTGGGATCGTGTGTATCCATTTTCAGACTACTTTCGGCAACTATATGAGGAAATTCCCCCAAATCAACACCATGTGATATCGTCAGCCAATCAGCTAAACTCTACCGACGAAACCCCAAATTAACCAGCCATTTTCGAGTCATGTGCTGTCCTACTTGTTCAAAATTACAGATCTACAACACCTCTTGGGTGATACGGAAGTTATTTATATCTGTATCTTTTGTAAGGTCAGACAATATATGTTTCAGGAGTAGTACGAAAAGCTTGTAATGTATCAGATTTCTCGAGTCTGTTCCCCGCCGGATGAAGACCGAACAGTATATGGTAAAGTATCGGATATCGCTCCGCAATAATGCCGACACATGATTCACAAGCCATCTTATGGATGGCGAAGTGTACGCAAATGGAGGAAACGCTTGTCCGAACCGGCTGTACTCATATTAAGAACTCAAGAGTATAACTATACTCAAATGAACATCGATCATTCGGGGCCGATGTTTCGCGAGGATCTGAGCTAATGATAGAACAGACAACTAAATCAGATTATAGTGTTCATGGGCTTATCAGAACTGATTTTTGAGAGAGAGAAAGAATGCATAAGCTGCCAGTTGGCCGGATTCGAACCATAACGCGCTCTCTTGTCTGTCGGCTAAATCATGTCTGTTCTGTATTGATTTGATTTTATTATTCTGTTATGTACTCTACCCCACTGGGGTGTTCGTAGGGTCATTCTCACGAAAAGGCACATTTTCACTTGGGGAAATATCTCAAAATCAACATCACCAATGACTACAAAATCTGATTTCAACAGAGTCTCCATTGACAAAACTCTTTATAACGCGTACAATAAATGCAGACATTCCGAACAATAAACTTTTCGGAACACTTAACGGTGGAGTTGTCTTCAATCATGTCAGTGGTGTTACACACGAATGATCAGTATATTGGGCACTAAGAGAACAGAAATAGAAAGATACACACATGCTAGGCAATAGATTGCATGTAACTATGACTAATGATGAAAAAATATTGAAGTTAGGAAAACAAGTTTGTTTTCAATATCCTAAGTATGCCACTTGGCTCACCAAAATCAGCCAATTGGACCGCATGTATTAACCATTCATGTAGATTCTGTATAATAAAACCTATTTATTCTTGATGCGGACTTTAAACTAATCGAGTTTGTTTCTTTTTCAAACTATGGGACAATTTACACAAGTGTTTCTGAATTTCTAGACCATTCTTGCATCCGTAACACCACTGACAATCCGGTAACACCACTGACCTCGTGCAACACGTACCACTGATTAATTTGTTCATAGACGCAAAAATGCAGTTGCAAGTGAAGAATATTTAGGGGCAAAACAGGTATATGAAAAGCCTTCTGATAAAACTGCTTCTTCTTCAAATAGTTATCTAACTGAAATGTAACACCAATGACAACCCGGTAACACCAGTGACCTCGAGTAACACCACTGACCTCGTGTAACAACAGTGACCAATTTGTTCATAGAGGCAAAAATACAGCCGTGAGTGAAAGCGATCTAGGGGCAAAACACGTATATGACAAGACTCCTTAACTTGGTATTATTTGGAAGAAAGGTAAATTCAAGTTGTACTGAAATTTGGAGCAAAATGATCATTTTTGTCAATGGTGTTACCCTACAAATAGTAACACCACTGACAGGTAACACCACTGACATTTTGGAAGGAATTAATTGTTGCTCCCTCGTATACTGTCGTGACGGTCCAAGAACAATGATTTTGTAATTCATACGCACATTTCTTTATTACCAGTTAATATTTTTACTCGGGAGCCACTACATGTTGATCCTGACACGTAACACCACTGACCGGTAATAAACATACGCTGAAAATTTGGAGCTAGAAATGACTGAAATACTGAAAAGAGTTTCATAAAACACTTCTTATGGAATCTCAAGTTTACCCGCGCTTGGAAAAGAAGCCGCCTGGTGGCAAAACTTTGTTTCTAATTTAAGCGCTCGCTTTTTGGCTCTGATTTCAGTTACAGTAACACCAATGACCCGAAAACCAGTTACAGACCTTTGCCCATGCCATTTTCACAAGATAATCTGCCCTTGTAAACAATATATTCAAATATTGAAAGAACAGATGCAGCTGGTTGCCAGAAAGGTAGAATAATGTAGAACAAAAGAATTTCTGGCAACTTTATCGTGGTATCAAGTAGGTCACTACAGCCAGTTACAGGTCTATTTTACCGTAAATTGAGGGTTCTGGTGAAAATTTACCCGAAAAAATCAGTCGGGACAGTGCTTGCAATAAGTTATTCGTACTCTACTAAATGAATACTACGAACAATCTGAATTTTTTCAGACATAAGACTGGTTAGAAGAAAATTTGGGTCGAGTGACACGAATTGCACCTTTCCGTGAGAATGACCCCGTACAATAAAGTTGAATCTTGAATCTTGAATCTTGTCTAGCGCCCAGAGACGAAGCCGTGCAAATGGTGCAAATGGCCCAAATTGCGTGAATCTGTAAAGTCGTGTACCCAAAACATTGATGTGATTGGTCAAAAGCTATAGGTCTTGTTCCGCTAACTGAAGTCTCAACGGAACAAAACCCAAATTTTGATCATTTCCAGCGCTGTTTAAATAAGATTTATTTCTATATTTCACCATTCACAAGCGTTCCTGGTCATAACGGCAAATATCAACTTTGTGCACAACCTAATGGAATACGGTAGAGTAATATCTTATAATGCAGAACAATATAAAAGTACGGTAGGCCTACATCCGTGGTGTCATCAAGTGCTATACCGGATGAACAGAGCCTGTAGTGAAACACTTTTACTCATTTCCTCATTCTTCCGTTCTGTGTTACAAACCTTTTATAGCAATAAATTCCAATTGAACCATACCCCGAATCGTTAATACATCTTCTCGTGAATATGGGGAAATAATCAAAGTGAATGGAATAAAACCGTTTTTGTGAAAAATACAGATTTTATACGGAATGTGATAAATGTGTGCACCATCAACCTTAGCACCAAAGGGATTCGGGTTCCCGGCTGGTGTCCGTTTACATATTGCTAGATTAATGCCAATTACCAGGCCGGAGTTCAGCCTGTCAGATGACTAATTTTTTTCTTAGGAGCTCGCCAATTGAAATGTACTGAAAACTTTAAAGAAACTGACAGTTGATATCGGTGTGCGAGAAATGAACACCGAGCGCACTGGAGAGGAAAGGCTTTGATCTGTGTTGGTTATCAAACCAACGTTAAATAAGCTCGGCCATCAACAACTGGATTGGCTATCGACAACTTCAGGAACAGGTGGTTACTGCTCATTTCGCCTGACAAAGTCGAGCCATGACATTCACCAGAACAAACACCAGCCGTTCTTTTAATACGCTTTCCGAACAGCCTTCGTGACCGCATGACCTTTCCAAATATGCGTATAGTTGAGCGAAATAAACGTCAGGCAATGTGTTGTATATTGTTTTGAATTCCCATGACTTAAGAGACTACGCCCGCGCGACCCGGAACTTCAAAGAGTTTATTCTCCAGCTTTTTCTCCACACAAACTATAGGTCTTCTTCAAAATAGACCAAGATGAAGCGTCATTACAAATTACATTCCAAATTCAAACAAACACCAATCTCGCTGAAATGTGCAATTACTGTCTCAAACTGTTAAAAAAAGGGCACAAAAATGAAAAATGACCTATCGGTGCACATTTACAATGAAATTTCCCTAGAGCAAGAGAAATAGACATGCAGAGACCAACACGATGGCAACAGCACCTGCTGGTCGGACCTCAATGAAGCGTCATCTTTATACATATTTTGCATTGTATTAATATTTTGCAGGATATTCCAAAGGGAATCTTTTTCGTAGATTTGGCTACGAATTAAGGTGATGTTTTTTATGTTTCAAACCAAACATTTGACAGACCAAGAAGCCAAATTATTTGTGTTACACATAAGGAACAATGATTGTGAGAAAAAACTGTATTTTACTTTATTGTGTTCTTAATTGTGGGAGAACTGAGATCTGGAATTTTCGGCTATTTTTACTTGGTGTTGAAAATTGGAATATTATAGAAAAATAAATAAATAAATCACCAGCTATGCTTGAACCATACCTATGGCATAAATGCATATAGTCGGTGTATTGTGTTTAATGAATTGATCTCTTTCCAGAATGTGTAATTAATAAACCATCACTTTGCGAGGGCCTTAGACTGAGACATCCATCCGTTGAACGTGTACTGGTAGGCCTACATGTTTGATACATGTTTGTTCACATCATATTCGAGGTATGCCTGCATGATGATCACGTGACATGTAATCTAATCTCTCCAGGTCATCTATCTGTACATGTTATAGGCGTCAACTGAAACAGTTGAGCTAAGTTTTATTTTTGCTTTTCTTCAGACACATGTACAATAGTAATCTCGTAGCGTGACAACGCCCTTTTTGACCTGTACCGTGTGTAGAGAGTCCTATACACTTGAGACAACATACTATATACATATATTTCGTCTATGAACGTAAATGACACATAAATAGGGTGAGATGATAAAAGTTTCCATGTATTTCTACACGATTAAAGATCTTAAAGCACATAAAACTAATCAGAGAAACTTCTGTTCATATCGACATAAAAATATCTCTGTATCACCTGGATCATGGAGCCATTTTCACATACCCACGTCGAACAATGACGGAACGTTAGTGCAGTATTTAACTTTAAATGTGAAGATGCCACGGAGCTAACGTTAGCAATATTGTATTTCTGCGGATGAACTAAATTTTGTTTGGAAATTTGTACTATTGTATAAATTGGCGCACTTTAAAAAAATCCAGTATTTAAAGTACTGACTGAATGTCAATTAATAAACCACCACCGCCGATACTCTTTGCCACAGGGGCTCGTTACCGTTGGTAATCGGTTAATTAGGTTGATTACAGGGGTCGCGGTCATCGGCACAAGTCCAGGTAATCCCTAAATACACTGGCTCGCGAGGATGGGTCGAGGTAGGGAATAAATATTTCTACCCCCTCCCGTAATCAACCCAATTAACAACGATAACGAGCTCCTATGCTCTTTGCGACTGTCCTAAGGGAAATTTATCTCGTAAGTAATTTGAAATTTATACGTCAGTCATCACGGGTGACTGAAACAGAACAGCCCGGGTGGTCTGTCAACTGTGAATCGTGTCTCGACTAGCCCGGACGGAAAATTCACGTTTTAATACGATTGATCACCAAAAAATGATCCACGCGTAAATTGTAACATATATAGGTATTTAATAAACAAATATTTGTTGAGAGATCATTGCCTATCTGTTTCATTTATTATACCAATACACTCGTCCTGTATTAATATTTTATTTTATTTGTACATTGTGCTTGATGATTTGTGGGACATTCTCTATCAATGCTCTAACAAAAGGAAATAGTATTAAAATTTACGTCTGAAGAAATGTATTATAGCTAGTAATGTACCATAAAAAGAAATGATACGCGTAATCATGATGAAATCCCGTCGATTCACCGCTGTGTTGATTCAGAGCCATGAGAAATGTGTGGTCTTGCTCAGCTGCTGGGTCATGGTTTAGTCTGTAATATCACAACACGCACAGACACGTAGTACCGTAACTCGCTTTCTATGTTTGGGCATCACTGACTCAGTGAATGGAAACGCTACCATGGTGACCGAGTTCACGCGAGCTTCTACTTCGTCGAAAACCCCTGATAATCTATTGGTTTTCTATTCCTCCACGGGTTTCCGAACACTTCATTGTTCAGCAGGCCAAATGTATTTACGAAACACGAGGTCAGGACGGGCACCTGCTCTATTTTCATCTCCCAATTTGATTGGTCGGCTGTCGTGACGTCGGGGGAACCTGCCCAGTCTATTTATAACAAAGCATTTTGATTGGCTACAATTCTGGGGCTGACGTCAGTCTGGTTCAAAGAAGGATGTAACACAATAAAACGGTCATTTAGTAATACGCCATTACAGGGAGTGTGAGTTCGGGGAATTTGCCGAATTACACGGTGATTTCTGCCATATTTACGAAAGATCCAGTTGTTTTAGTGTTCGGTAAGCTCAACAGAAGGTGTCCTCGTGAGCTACCAGCTTGTAGTGGTGTGAAAAAACTTGATTTTTATTGACAATGGAGTCTCAGAGACTGATCTCGCTATCTTTGGGGAAAATCGCCTCGTCACGTTGCCAGCGTGGAGGCATCAATCTGCACAAAAACTTGTTGGTCGCCAGTGTTTTACACAAAGCAAGGACTGCTTACATGATGGAAGCTTACCAGCATATTATTGTGAGCAGAAAATTAAAACAAGAGCAAGCAGGGGCGACGGAAAACGAGCAAGAAGGGACAGTTGTGGTGAGTGCGAAAGAGGAAAAATCTGAACATTCTACCAGCACAATGCCAGCTGTTGAACACGAGGTCACTGGGGCGGGAAGTGAAGGCGACCCGTCGATGACGCACGCAGCACGCCTTAGTCAGACTACCGAAGACGACAAGGAAAATTCTCCACCTACGATCTCTGTGAAGTCGAACAAAGGATCGGTACTGGGAGTGGATTCTATTACTAATAAATGTGAAATTTCCACAACTACCATTCCGGAGATGGACAACAAATCTGGGTTCAACGAGTCCAAACTGACTACAAACAATGGATTAAAAACTGCAGAAGCCAGCCCCGAAAATGGTGACTCGACGGTAAATAGTTCAAACAGACTGTGTGATCATTCGATCGTCTCCAGCCCTCCCGGCAAACGACGGAGGTCACGTACGCTGGAATCTCTCGAAGCTGCAAGCGAGTCTGTGGTTTCGCCGAAAAAAGCAAAATGGGACACACTATGCAAATCGGAAATTACTGGGGGAGATCATAAAGACTCAAAGGTTTTGTCAGCAATTTCAGACTGTGGTGTTGGTCGTGTAAAACGCGACGTGTCAGAAGTAGAACCTATGCAAACGGAATCCCCACAGATTTCGAATCTGGTTAACATTTTCAATTCTGGATTTAGCGGACTTTGTTGTACCAGAAATACAAACACAGACAATACCCCGCAATTATCCTGTGCGACGGAATTAAAACACGAATGTGTACAAATGTCGTCTGTTATAGCATTAACGGTATGACTGAATTAGCAATTTTCCATGGACCATGTTTTTGTTTATTTATTTTGTGGGATTTGCAAATTTAGCCAACCTCAAAGAGGATTTATCTCCCTATTTGAATATGTGACTACAACAAAGAATAACACTAATAATTTAACAGAATGATGCAATTGCCAATGTGTTGGAACAGATGTGGTGAAAAAGTGAATGAGAGAGCCCCGGATTTTATTGGAGGGAATGCGAGTAATTTATTTGTGTTTGAGGACCATTTTATGTTTGCACTCGATTGTCAAGCCAAATTCCATCTATATTTATTGTTATCATCTTCGTTCATATGTTTGGACAAGCCGTCCAAAAATTGCTCAATGTTTAGGTTATTAACAGAGACCATCTCTTAATTTAGTTTTTGTTGGGAGTGCCTGAAATGATCAACGATGCATATCGGGGGAAAAAGCTTGAAGCTTTTATGGGGCACCTTGCAGCGTGCTTAGATTTGACGCACCTGTCGGTTTGTTTGTTTTAAAGAAGTTTGAAAACGAAAAAAAAAGTCTTTTAACTTCTTGTATTTCTTAACAGACTGTTAAACTATAGAACTGTCTAGTCGGTGATTTATATGACGTAATCGAATTTTAAGCCCTTTGTTAAACACGTAAAAATACCACAATAATTTTGAGGTGTTTGAACACGTCATGGCGAATCATGCAGTTAAACATGACACGATTGTAGCCTAGAGCGTTTCCTTTGTCCGTAAACTAGGGCACATTGTCCTTGTGTCGGTCGTCGACATTCAGGTATTACTCACCGTTCCTCTCGCCTGGGAAGTTTTGTTTGAACACTGGGAGGAGAGGTACGGTGATTGCCTGCAGCTTTCTGTCTGGCGAAAGGACAAAGACCGTGGGTCCCTGGAAAAGGCAGACACGCTTGCATGGCTACAACTCTGATTTTTTCCCCGGTCAAACAAAAAATTGTGTAAACAGGTTTAAGTTAATCTAGTTGTCACAACTTACAGATACGCCAAAGTGTGGCCCAGAATTAGACCATGTTTGAATTTATTCTTAGATCTTGTGATTTTTGGAACAATTTTGTGAAACAATAGCCAGCTGTTGGTTTCTGTTTTATCGATAATAACATATTAATATGTGCAATTTATAAAGATATTAACTGGGACGCAAAAGATTAATTGTTAAAAGCATTATTCTACTCCAGAATAATTTTTGCAAGCATCAAGACCAATTTTTTGCCGAGTCTGGGAGCCAGCAGGCATCATTATCAATTCATCATGAGAATACATCCATTGTCACAATTTGTCATATGAAAAATATGTGCAGATAATTGCGTTTGTAAAAACGAACAAAACTAAAAAAAAAAAACAATGAAGAAAAAAAATGAACAAAATAAAATATTTTAAAATTGAAATTTATCTGTTGTGTTCCTTTCATTATGATACTATGCATGTTTTAGTAATTATTTGATCATGTGAATTCATGCAAGGTTTGAAGTAGGAGGTGGAAGTCATGAAAGTAACAAGAAATGACATTTTCAAGTATAGAAATTCCATGGAATGTAGGCGGCTCGCCGCTGTTTTAGCCGTTGTAAGGAACCAAATACTAGGAATGCCTAATTATGGCACTCTTGCTATGTATAGATCAGACGCCCACGTGTGCTAGTACAAAAATAGAACATGGGCTGAGGTAAATAGTTTGTAATTGTACCTGGGTTGTTATCTCTGGCGTTCTCTGCTTTGAAAGGCTAAGATCAAGACCTTCAGATGGACCCCTTCAGATAGATGGCTTGTGAGTTTTCATATACCCGGCGACATTGTTTATTGCGGTAGTGATTTGTTTTGTCCATTCATTGACTTGTCTCGGTGAAATTATACATTTCTCGAATATGGAAAAATTCAAGTTTGCCAATGGGACAAAGAAGAACCCTATTTGGACCTCGAATGACCTTGAAATCGTGTCAAAATAAGACCGTCCCTTTCAATGTTGGGCAGTTAACTTTCACGGTTAAATATTGGTATCAAACTTTGGGGCAAAGAGGAACCCACCCTATATATTCTTTTTGAGGTCAAGGGTTTACTGTGGCTCAAAATCATGCTTTAAATCCGTGACTTGCACTATATTTGAAGTTAATCTTGAGACAATAAGATCTGCCCGGCCAATATAGCATCGACAGGTGTATTGCCTGGTGGCCTTTTGGTTTGTTCCTTGGGTCTTTCCTTGGCTAGAAGTAAGTGGTAACCGGTGGTTGTTCAGGTTGCCAGCAGGTTACCACGTCCAGAAAACCAGCAAAGTCTTGTCATGCTCAATCCGTATTCGAGCCCTGTCTTTCCTAACTCTTCAGCATGGGGCATTTTTTTAAATTATTGATAACGACTGAATATATGGTAATTTTGAACAAATTATCCTACTATTTCAAGAAAGTACCATTCTGTTATTACATTTGTGATAATCATGACAACTTCAGATCAAAAATTGTCCAGTTATCGATTGAAAATATATCCTGTGCTGAAGAGATAGGAAGGAGACCAGGAGAATGAACCGCAAATCATGTGGTGAGCCACACGCCGATGTACCTGATGGTGCGCCTTGTTTGAAAACAGGAAGAGGGCTAGAAATAGGTGTATGTGACAATTCTTGGAAGAGTGATTTGAGTCATGAGAAGAGTGATGTGTGTTATGTAATCATGATTGCCATCATTGATGGGAGCTTTTTTCACTCCCCTGAAAACAGAGGGGCTAATGGGAGCGAGATTGATCACTCGTGCTAAAATAAAAAACTGCAATGTTACTGCTATCGAGGAGATCTAATTTTCCGAGGGATGATTTTTGAATTGGTATGACCGGAATTGGTATGTCCATGTTTTTCATGGATGTGGACCGAGCTCCATCCTATTGATTAAGATCTGTCTGTTTGGTAACCATATACCAAAACTGGAAAGAATCCATTCAAGTTTTTATACGCCCGCCAAAAGGCGGACGTATTATGTGAGGGCGGTTTCCGTCCGTCTGTCTCAACCAAAATTGAGGTCGATTTCAGAGGTCAAAGGTCACTGTTGCCTAAAAATCAGAAAATCATTCATCATTGACAGTTTTCTATCAACAGTTCTAAGTTTTGGTGAATGGATGCCCTAGGGGGAAATGATGTGTTGCATACCAAATGTAGGTCAAGGTCAAAGGTCAGTGTGACCGAAAAATGAGGAAATCATTAAAAATTCCATTTTTGTGAGTGGATTTAATAGGGGGAAACAAAGTGTCGCATAGCAAAAATTAGATCAAGGTCAAAGGTCACTGACCCCAAAATCAGGAAATTATTAAAAATAATTTTTTTTTTCAGTAGATCTATACATGAGGGGAACACGATGTGTCACATACCAAAATGTAGGTCAAGGCCGAAGGTCAAGGTCACTGACCCCCAAAATCATGAAACTTAAAAATCATGATTTTTTTGTGTCCATTGATACATTGTCGTGTACCAAACTTTAGGTCAAGGTCACTGTGACCCAAAAATTTGAAATCATTAAAGGTCACATTGTCGATGACGAGGTCATGTAATGCGATGTTGCGTTCTGTCCATTTATCCATTAACATTAGTTGTTCATGCGATGTCTCTAGTTTCAAGGTATGGATTGGTACCAAACTTTGGGTATAGATTACTCACATTGCAAAGAGAGATCAAGTTGTCAAAGGTCAAGGTCACAGTCCCCCAAAACTGAATCAAATTTAGCTGCCTATATGTGTTAGGTTGGAATATTCAGAGTTGTCTCCCCTACATGTATATGGCATTTGTCCTGTGGAGTTGATTCTCAGAAGCATAAAATGTAGATCTTTCTCTGGATTGCTAGCAGCTACCAATTCGGATCAAGGCCATTAACAACCTAGAAATTCGGACCAGTGTAATTCCAGATATACGGGCGTATATTGAAGCCCCTTGAGCTCTTGTTAAAATTTATTGTCCAGAAACGCAATTCTAAATTGACCCCCAGCTGGCGCCACCTATATTCAATTCAATTCAATATTTATTGTACTGAACACCCTAGACAGGGCAGAGTACATGTAGAACACGAAAGAAGCAGCATCAGCTTCGAACAATCAATATTAAAACAACATCATGCATTAACACATGTATGTAATGGGTACAAAGATTCACTGTAAGGATCTTTGTGTGAACCACGAATGCAGCGTATTGCATATGGCATTCGTTAAATGGATATCATCTAAGGACATAATAAAGGTAAATTTATCAGCATCTGTCAAATGAACGAAACGAGGGTAATCATTTACAATTTGTGCGAACAGTATTTCTCTATCTATTATATATATATGCGGATAGACATGAACAACAATGCCAAGCGAGATATTGAGGCGAGGAACCTACATACCAAATTTGAAAAGAATCAATACAGGTTTTCAAAAGTTATTGTCTGGAAACACTGTTTTAATTTAGTTCCCAGGTGGCGCCACCTATACACGAATCGGCACGGAAATCAATCTCAAGCGAGATTTTGAGGCAAGGTACCCACACACCAAATTTGTAAAGAATCCTTCAGGTTTTCAAAAGTTATTGTCTAGAAATGCAATTTTAACTTGGCCCCGGATCGGCACGTTTCCTCCGTTTGTCTGTGCGGTATCTGTTATTTTTGCGCATCAACATTATGATCTGCACTAAAATTGAGTATTGTCATTCTGCAAGGATAATTGCACTGAAAAAAATCAACATGTAAGGCTAAATTTGAGTGAGTGAATAGGGTTTAACGTCGCTTTCAACATTTTTTCAGCTATATCACGACGGGGAAGGGAAGGGAGGGGAAGGGGAGGGGCAGGGGTACCTACTTGTAACAGAGCAGATCTAATGCTGCCATTTTATAGTGCTGTCCCACTGAAATATCATGCCGTAGGCAGACATGACATCCCACCCAGTCACATTATACTGACACCGAGCGAACCAGTCCTTGTTCTATCCTCTTAATGCTGAGCGTAAGCGAGGGAGCAACAAGTTCCATTTTTCAAGTCTTAGGTATGACCCGGCCTGGGATCGAACCCAGTACCTACCGCTTACGAGGCCGACGCTCTAACCATTAGACTAACAATTTGAACGTGATGGGCTCTTGTTTTATTTTAGTTGCCAGTTTAAAAATACTGTTTGCTAGAGTCTCTCATATATGGAATGACTTTAATTGTGCCCAAGATAAAAGAGAAATACACTTAGAAAAAATATTTAAAAAAAAATCGATTTAAAAATATATATATATTTATTAACTTTCATAATTTACTGAAAGAAAATTATACGTAGACATCGATCATCCACGCCACACGCTTAAAACTAAAGTGTTGTAAAGTGTTGAAATAACACTTTAAGTGTGTCCACAGGGACTGCACTTTAAAGTGCTGTCCCTGTGGACACACTTAAAGGGTTATTGCAACACTTTACGAGTAGGTTTTGACACTTAGTTTTAAGCGTGCAGGCAACTGTGCTAGCGATCTCTGAGTCATCAATATTCAACCGT
Organism: Hanleya hanleyi; assembly: GCA_036873755.1. Classification (NCBI taxonomy): domain Eukaryota; kingdom Metazoa; phylum Mollusca; class Polyplacophora; order Lepidopleurida; family Hanleyidae; genus Hanleya; species Hanleya hanleyi. Next base: position 39,198 of record JAVTVY010017948.1, read on the forward strand.
GTTGAGATTAATTTCAATACAGATGTTTTGGAATTGTCTTTACAGAAATAATGTCACCTATGAGCCACCATACTTGCATTCGAGTAATATGCAGCGGACACGTTCAGGTAAATATCGTCCTTCTTGGTCAAATTGTTGATGAAATTAAGATATTTACCATTTTGGGAGTGGTTGACAATGAACTGAAACTCAAAATCAGTGAAATAAGTGCCAAGCACGTTACTTCAGAGAAATTCCTGCGCGCTCCAGACGATTGAAATATTGACGAAACACCTGTTGTGATATATACAATCTCCCTGTAACAATGGAATATTTAATCGCCTATGATGACAGGTTTACATTAAAATCTGACCTTGCATTTAATAAATATTTTATCAGACGGGCGTGATCTTGTTTTCGCTTCAGCGCGACTAGTCACGTTTTTCAATCCGCTGATCTTGTTTGCGCCACCACAGGAGAACTGCGGAAATACGTGGCCCTAAACTGCACAGCTGGCGAATTCAATTCCCTGCAACGAAAAAATCAGCATCGGCAGTGAACTTGCACTCAATCGATACACAAATCAATATGTGAAATGTGCATCGTGTGGTTACCTGCAGATTTCGTATTGATTCGTATATTTGCAGGTCGAGTCAGGTGTCTTTTCGTTTAGCTTACGTTCAGTGTACTGATCAAACAAAATATTTCGCTCTATTTGCTTGTTCCTATATACAGAATATGTTTCAAGTTCCAGCGTCCGATAGTATTATGTGAGAACCAACTGCATAGGTAATCAACTGCAGATGTAGATTACAGTCTAGGTAAACCAAGACGGTAAATCAGGGGAATACCACCTAGACGTAACGCTATGAAAACTTCGTGTGAAATGTTCGCAGATATTCTACGAGATTCCATAATAAGCCAATCACGACAATTTCTACCTTTTCTCTCTGACATTGATATTCCGTGATATTATATCTGAGTTTACTGAGATTGATGTAGAGTAGTATTGTATCCGACATTCACGCCAATGCATCTCTGATCCTGTCGAGTGGCGACACATTAGGATCTAGATACCTGTAGGATAAAATCCCGCAGATTTAACGATAGTTGTGACGTCACAATACTCAGCAACTGTAGATTCTTTTCTAGAATGTACTACAACCACCGTACATTATTTTTACGCATGCATAGTCTCTGCACTTCTATTGCACAATATAGAAGAGACGTGTTCTGTTTTAAATCTGCAACACATCTGGCAGAGCGTACCAAAAATCTAAGAGACACAACACACTTGCTGGTGAATCCACATCCGAAATCCAAAAGGAAAGGGTTCGCTTCTACACAGACAAAAGACAACCACAGTGAAGACGGTCCCCTCCTCAAGCCTATGGGTCCTCTCAATATAGTTGACCGAGTATTTCCAGGAACAAAATTTCCTGTTTTCAGTATTTCCGAAACTGCTACCTTTCGCTACAATGCCTCGAATGCGCATGCGCAGAATGACGTAACCGCACAAAATCATCGATCCAGTCTGGTTCTACACCATTAAGTGCTTCAAAACGAGTCCCCCCCCCCCCACACGGCCCATTTAGAGCAGGGATCGTCCACCCATTATAATACCAAAATCGCGCCCTTGCGTACTTCCGAAACTGTCCCTTTTCTACTGCTACCAGACTGCACTGTGCACTTTCTATAATAGCCACCCCATTCGGATTCTACCCTACGGAGGCTTCAAAATGCGACCCCACACTGCCCATTTCGACCACGGATGGTTCACCTCTACCCCAAACACCACCCCGAAACTACCGTCTTTCTATATTACTACCCAACTGCGCATGCGCAGATTGACATGACTTTCAATAAAAAACACACCTGTCTGACTCTACCCCACGAAAGCTTCAATATAATACCCCAAACGGCCCATTTGAACGAAAGATGGTCCTTGGATCGCCCAAATACGTCCTTGCGTACACCAAAATGCTATCTTTCGCTACTACTAAGCATGCCAGTCGGAGTCTACATGCCGAGAGCTTGAATATGGGACCAAGAATGGTCCATAAAGCGCTCAAACGCCTGCCCACCCCAAAACGGCCCGCTTTCGCTACAAATTCTTGTCTGCGCATGCGCACCATGACGTTTCCGGTCTAATTCACAGACATCGTCGTCTACATACCGAAAGTTTCGAGATGACACCATCAACGTTTTGTTTGGACCAAGAATGGTCTCTCAATCGCAGCTTCTAACCCAGCTAGGACACGTTTCTCCACATTGGGAACAAGTGTCCGTCCTTGGTTGCAATAGAAAAGGATATGAATAGGGACACTCATCACCAGGACAGTCTTATCCATCACACCGGGTTTTCCCCATGTTTCCGTGTAAAGTCCGTGTTTCCGCATTTTTTTCTTCCGCACCCAGCTAGTCACGGGACCTAACCGCCCATCACCTGACCGGCGAGCGCTTCAAGATGATCTTCCCCGATTCCTGTGGAACCCTGTTGGCCCACCTATACATTTGACTGCCTGTCCAGTCCGTTTTTACGAGTTTTTTCCCCGGGAAAATCATTGTTTTACATCCACCCCAGCCCGTCACGTGACTTCTTCTCTACGTTACCTCGTTGCCATGGCAATTCCTCACCGACCGTGACCTTTGACCCGGACGTGACGTCACACCCACCCTCCGCATTTCCATCCATTTCCCACCCCACCCACAGAAATACAAGATTTCACCTTATATATACAATTTAGTAGGCCGGCCAAGTACACGAAATGTAACTTTTGATGGCATTGTTTGTTACAAATGGGTACCCAAGCTAAATTAGTTCTTTGTGTGTTAGGGCTCAAGGTGAGAGGGGATACCACCCGGATTTTGGACATTAAAGGTCATTTCGGGGGCACTTTTGGGGTTAAATAATTAAGGTCAAATTTGGTAAAAGTCGTTCCTAACTTAATTTCCATTGTGATGTTTGTTAACAATGGCTATGCATGCTAAATTGGTTTATGTACTGTATGACTTGAAAACAGGTATGGCTAGCTCGTTAATTATTGAAATTGAGGTCATTTTAGGGTCAATTGAGGTCAAAAATGAGGAAAAATTCTGTTTTATTTAATATATTTTGTGCTGTTTGTTATTTTCTTTTGTATGCAGTATGGTTCAAGTTAGGGTGGATAATAAGACAACTTTAAATTTTTAGGTCATTATCAGGTCATTTCGAGGTCAAATAACACCCAAAGATGGCCAAAAGATGGGCCTTAAAACAATTTAAAACAATTTTGTGTGAAATTCCTTGTAAAAGAAATGGGTATCAAATCCGTATTTCTTCGGGGTGAATTTTAAGATATTAGTGTAGGGTAATTCAATGTTTTTTGTTTGTAAATTTTGGCAACATCCATTTTCTTATAGACTGGACCTTCCCGATCAAGATAATTGTTGATCCGAAGTTTTCTTTCTCGAGTTTGAAGTAGTTTGAGTTAACCCTTTCTGGCCTGGGTGATGGAGGGTTCGGAAATTTAGTGCCCTTGTGAACATTCGCGGTATCACCAGAATGATCAAAAATCGAGAGCAAAGACTTTCCGCAGTTTTGGAATATTATATTTGGTTAATTTTGAGCCTATTTCTGTAATTCTAGTGATTAACCATCATGCGTTAATTCAAAATGCATGGCGATCATGTGGGTTCATCCATAAATCCATAAATCGCCCGTTTTCAGGTATTCTTAACCCATTGTGCAAGTTAGTTAAAACAAAGGAATCTCCCATCAAAGCCTAGCATGCATCTTTCGCCTATTTTGAATCTGTTTGCTTAATTCTCAGCTTAAAATATGACGTTTTAAATCAAAATAGCGGACAGGTGGGGTAATCTGAAAATCGCATCTTTCATGTTGCTCGTAGTTCAAGGCATTATTCTTACCTCACTGCGCAAATTTATCAAAACCGAGGCATCTCTATGCATAGCCTAACATTTCATTCCCATTTTGCATCTATTTATATATGACGAAAATCAAGATTTGACGGTCAAATTCAAAATGGCGGCCATACGGGGTCATCAGAAATCACACTTTTGGACGTTGCACGTATAGTTCAAGGCATTATTCTTAGCTCAAAACCGAGGGATCTCTATGCATAGCCTAACATCTTATGCCATTAGTAATCTATTTCCATATGCAAAAAATCAAGATTTAATGGTCAAATTCAAAATAGCGGCCATATGGTGTCATATGAAAATCACACATTTGGTTGTTGCTGGTGTAGTTCAAAGCATTATTCTTAGCTGCAAATTTAGCAAAACCAAGAGATCTCTAAGCATAGCCCAACATCCTATACACATTTTGAATCTATATACATATCCCACAGATCAAGATTTGATGGTCAAATTCAAACTGTCATCAGAAAATCACACTTCTTCCAGTTGCTCATGTAGTTTAAGGCAATATTCTTACCTCACTGAGCAAATTTATCAATTACAAGCGTCTGGTCCGTCATTCATAATTCAGCCGTCGTCCATCAGAAAATATCCGCGTCCATAATCCAAAGACCTATTCCATATTCCATATAACAGTATTAGCACCAAATTCAAAAAGACAATCATAGTATACATAAACATAGGCTTGTTCATGATGAACAAAACTGATCAATCTCTATGCAAAGCCTAACAACCTATGTCCAGTTTGAATCTAGTTATATATCTCTAAGATCAATATTTGATAGTCAAATTCAAAATGGCGGCCATTTGGGGCCATCTGAAAATCACACGTTTGGCTCGTATAGTTCAAGGCACTATTCCTATTTCATTATGCAAATTTATCAAAACTGTGGGATCTCCAAGCATAGCCCCACCACCTATGCTCTTTTGAAATCCACTTACGTATCCCTAGGATCAAGATTGGATGGTCAAATTCAAAATGGTGGTCTAAAAATCATATTTTTTCATGTTGCTCGTTTACTTCAAAGCATTATTCTTCGCTCATTGTGCAAATTTATCAAAACAGAGGGGTCTCTAAGCATAGCCTAACCACTTACACCAATTTTGAATCTATTTGTATATCCCCGAGATCTAAATACGATGTTTAAATTCAATATGGCAGCTGTGTTGGATTATCTGAATCTCCGGGTTTTTTTATGTTGCTTGTGTATATCAAGGCATTATTCTTCGTTGCAAATTTATTAAAACCGAAGGATCTCGCATCTTAGCCAGATACCTTTTGAATCTATTTGCTTAGTCGTCAGATTAAAACTGATAGTTAAATTCAAAATGGCGACATAAGGAGTCATCCGGAAACTCTTCTGTTTTCATGTTACTGTTAGAATAGTTTTATTGTAGGTACAAACTTGTTTAAATTGAGCAGAATAACGCCATAGCTTATTACATTATGCCCATTTTTATTCTGTTGGCATAATGAACTGAGAATACAATTATTAAATTCAAAATGGTGACCATGTGAGTTCATCTGAGACTCATATTCTCATTTTGCTCTTATAATTCAAGGTATTGGGATTACATGCAGCTGAAAGTAGCAATTTTGTCAAGCCAAGCCCCTCCACAAAACGAATAAATCTGGTTTGGCTCTATTCGTACAATCATCAGCTAGAAAAATAATCATCGACAGACAATATAATGGTTACATAATGGTTATTATGCCTACCTTAAACCCTACACTACATACAACTAATTTCGCCTATCTACCCATTCGTAACAATTACTATTGTGGATATTAATTTATAACCGATTTATACCTATTTTTCACCTCATTTACCAAAAGGTTACCCTAAAATGATCTTAATTTGAATAATTAACGTGTTATCTATGACTAACCTTACACTACATACTACTAATTCAGTTTGGATACGCATTCGTAAAAATTAGCACTGTGAATATTAATTTATAAGCGATTTTCACCAATTTTTGACTTCGTTTGACCCAAAAATGACCCTAAAATGACCTTAATTCTAATAATTAACGTGTTATCGATGACTACATCTAACCCTACATTACATTCAACTGATTTAACTTGAATACCTAATCGTAACAATTAGTACTCTGCATATAACGGATTTTCACAAATTTTTGACCTCATTTGACCCAAAAGTGACCCTAAAATGACCTTAATTTTTATTTTAAAAAAACGTGTTATTTATGATTACCTTACACTCTACACTACTTGCAACTAATTCTGCTTGGATACTCATTGGTAACAAACAATACGGTGGATGTTAATTTATAACCGATTTTCACCCATTTTTGACCTTATTTGACTCCAAGAGTGACCCCAAAATGACCTTAATTGACCAAAATCAGGGTGGTATCCCCTCCTACCTTGATCCCTACCACTCAAGGAACTAATTTAGCTGTAACAAAAAATGCCATCGAAAGTTTTTAAAGGCGTTTTTGAGGTCCTTGGCCGGCCGACTAATTTACTCACCTCACATATTCACACCCTGCATACCAAACGGCTGCTCCAACTTCCGCCGGAGGGAAGATCGTGCAAAATGATAGGACAACTTGTTGGTTTTTACGTTGATATGTCAGAACCATACCCTATCAACAATATCAAATTGTCTCAATCGTTAGATGGTACGTTTATTTAACTAGCTGACGTGTTTTTGAGAACGGGATAATTCTAAATAGACAATTACATCCATTAGAAGCCGAATCTAGAAACCTTTCTTAGAAAAACTACATCAAATATGCATTTTATCTAATTAATCAAGAATATACCTACGATCGTTATGTAAAACGAGGTTGCCTTTTAATAGCAAGATGATATTTATATGTGAAAAGGAAGAATTTTGATGATTTTAAGACGCATGAATATGACCTGTGTGGAAGTGGTGATACAACACACGGCGGAGTGAGATCTGACTACCGCCGGAGTCAATAATAATATGATACAATTACCGCCGGAGTACCACTGTCTCTTCTTGGCCGAGCTAAATGAATGTACCGTCCTCACTCAATACTGACTCCATCGAACGAATGAAATAGATACTATTTTAAAGCGAAATCCACTGAGTTAAACACACCATTTATATGGTCTGAGATCTAAATCTGGCTTGAACCACAATCTTTAGGCCCAATAAAAGGACGTTCCTCACCCTAAGAAATCATCATCAGAATTTCACCAAATTTTGCACGGATGTACCTTGGAAATATACAAATTCATTTCAAGAAAAAAATTACTAAGTCATCGAATTCACTTTCAAGCTCATGGCGTTTTTGTCTAATTTGTAAAAAAAAAAATGATGAAATTTAAATTGTACGATTTTGCTCCAAAACTTGTCACACACCACCGAATATCAATGTGCGCTGCTCATGTTCACGTGGTCTTTGTCTTTCAGACTGGACCATTTCCATCTGAATTCAATGATAATTTGCTCATGGAATTGTCTGACTGTTAAAGCCTATAGCTAATTATTCCCATCCAATAATGGGGTCACCGAACTCGTTTGACTTCTAACATCGTTTGACGCAGATTTCCTCTAAAAGTGGCCGGAAATCAATTGACGTTGCTATGGCGTGTGCTGTTATCAGCAGCACACTCGAAGGGAGACTACCTAATGCAACGTCATTTGGCATTCGCGCTATAAATACATGCGCGACGTTGTGCGCATCAGCAAAGGTGGGGAACGTCTTTAAACTAAATCCACGGAGTTAAACACACAACTCCTCGTCATTTATGGTCTGAGGCCTAAATCTCGCTTGAATCACAATAGTTGGGCCCTATCATCGCCTGGATCCGTTCTAAACATAAGGCCTACCAAAGAAAGCCAGTCATAAATCAATGAGACTAAACTCGCACACGCTATACGCTGACCATATGTTGACCTCAGGCCGCTGTCCAGCATATTCACTTTCGTCCAATCAGACACAACCGTAGGTGTTCAGCCGACCGTGACTCCGCCAAAAAGCTGAATTTCGCTCTCTTTCAAAAGTGTTTTGACGTAAATTCTCATATTTATTCACAAATACAATTACATGAATTTTTCAGGTAAACATTTGTCTTTCTGGTGAGGGGTAAATAAATGTTTCATTGGTAATGGAAGAGGGTGAAATCAATCGGTTTTTGTAGACCTATGCTGTCGGTCAAGGCATTCTCCCATTCTTTTAACATGGAGAAGGGATTCACACTACTACTTCGGTTAAATCGAATTTAGATCCGCCAAATAAAATCATAAATTACACTAATTTGTAGCATAGGGAAGGTGATATATTGCAGAAACTTTGTAGGGGTAAATACGTTTGGGGGAACCTATATTTATTCAGATATAGCAGTTTATAATCGGACCTCCTATCTCGAACAATGCTAAATTTGGACCGGTTGGAGAGCCGTACGTGAGCCGGAATGTCAGTGCGTGTGCACGCCACGCCCGCGTCTGGGTTTCTTGCACATGCCGTGGTTATTTTCGTCATTATGTTATTATTGTCTCGTCACATTGTTCGCATCACTGCTTTGATCTTCATCATAGTGTAACGCTAACCTAGTGAGTTGCCACCTAGCTTTATTACCTAATTTTCCCATAAATCGTGTAGTTTAAACAACTCAATAAACTCAGAAATTTTTATCTATTACGGTACTTCTTGTTCAGAAACGCTTAATGGTGCTTTAAGGATAGCTGTCCCTTTAGAGGCAGTTTTTGCACCCCCATGACCATTTGTCGTCGGTATCAATAAATATACAACATAACCATAATAAACTATATATTTTATGAAAGTATACATCGTAGGGATTCCAACTATATGATTTGTATAACTGACGCTGCTACTGTGTAGAAAATATTTCAATTTTAACAAATTAAAAATGAAAACAGTAGCGTCCATTTTTCAATTGAAATTTCATGAAAACTGTTGGTCTTGTTTCAACTTTGATGGTATACCTTGGTAGGAGACAATTCGAACTAGTAAACTTTATCTCATTTTTTTTAAATTTTTGCCTGGTTTTGTTTTTATCACTATTTTACTAAAATAAATTGAAAAAAATGTACTTTTTTACGGTCGTTTGTCTTAAAAGTTGGATAATTAAAAAACGAAGCCGACCTTACAAAAAATGAGATCACCTTATAAGTAACAAGCATGCCAAATTTCAAAAGCGTAGCATGGATACTTTTCGAGAAATAAACGTTTGAATTTCGGATTTTGTACAAAAATGAAAGGCTAGAAATCGGGCAAAATGTGTCCAGCTATACAACTGATGAATTAATCCCTATTTTTTGCTTGAATTCTATTGTCAAATACATTTTTAATCTGTCTAATGAGACCTACTCGAATTCCTGTTTATTCTGGATAACTATTGCATTAAGTTTTTTTCATCAAGTCGGTTTAAAGTCCAATTTAAACTTTAAAAACCTGCTAAAACTTGTTCACACCTGTGTGGATTACTTCACGGCGGGTGTCTGAGTGAAGTGTCACTGTCATAACTAGAAACAAAAATAAGGATGTTTGCATGGTTTTGATCAGAAGGGGTACATTAATGTAAATAAGTAGGACTAATAGATAATTAGCTTACCATAATACTGCGGAAATGAGTTTTGGAAAAGGAAATTTAACAGACAAAAAAAATAGTAGCCAAGCCCAAGCTAAGGCAATCTGTTTAATTGTTCCAGGGCCTCGGAAACTAAATTTTCAATCCTAATATTAAAGCACTTCTATTTATAATTTTTATCTCATTTTTTCACCAAATGTTAGAGGAAGTAGTGAATATTTGAATGAAGTAATAAAAAAGTGACAAATTTTGACCCTCTAAGGGAATAGCTATCCTTAAATAAATGCTCTCAAAAGTGTTTGAGGGTTATCCGATACCTAGACTGTATCTGACGGATACACATTCGCAACATTCTCACGGCGTCAGATTGTACACCTCATACTGTCAGAAATATCGCTGTTTCATCGACAGTTTAGGGGTTTGACAAACTGCTGATGAGAACACCTAGGCCAATACACGAGTTGGCACGATGGAGCGTAAATGTCGAGGATAAAATTAGTGATGATCATGGCTATTTCTGCATGGTTAACATATAATAAAGTGGCCTGATCGTGTACATACACAAACGCATAGAGATTAGATCCTCCGGCGGTAATCATATCTTCGAGACATGCTCCTCCGGCGGTATTTGTATCATATACGAACATGCATGAGCTAGAAAAACTAACAGTGACCGAAGTAGATTGAACTATTTGAAACTACAAGCTATCAGCCTGCTGTTAAGGAACTACTCTTCATATATCTATAACTTATTTGGCGGATGATACACAAATAGATGATTTTTTAAGCATCTAATCACTGTTATGTTGCAATATAGCTCTTAATGTCAGATAAAATGAATTGTAATTAAAAAATAATACAAGGACGAGTTGAAAATTTCACACGAATTGCTAACACGTCCACTTGAGAACATTTTCTCATTACATTTTCGAGTACTAAATACGTGAAAACTACCAAAAAATGAAAAATCTGAACTTACTTAGCTTCTCAAATTTGAAATTTCCCTCCGGCGGAAGTTGATCCTCCGGCGGAAGTTGGAGCAGCCGTTTGGTATGCAGGGTGTGATATTAGTGGAGTGAGTTTGTGAAACTGAGCATTCGCTTTTGAGAGCTTGATCGGAGCCGTCGCTCATTTCGTACTCATTTTCAAGTAAAAGTGGCAATAATTGGGTATCTGCAGCAATTATTTTTTGTGATATTCAGTTGTAGAAAACGATAAATTAAGCCGGTCGTGTACGGTATGTTATGCCTGTACAGGATATTCACATAAATTAATGTGAACAAAATGCATACAGTTTTCATTTAATTCGTTATTTCTATTTGGTTAATTATCAGAATTATCAGAGTTCACAAGGAATATTCCACACTCGAATATAATACTCGCTGACTTCGATACGTTAGTTGTCCGGTCAATCACCGTTATGGTTTACGTGACCCATCTCTCTCCGTCATGGATCGATAAACCCCTTCTAAAGACCACGAACAGGTCAGGAAACCCGACAACTGACAAAAACTAAAAGGTCAAAATGGGTAGGCGACAGACTGAGAGGATAGGTGATACACCTAACCCAATGACGTAGGTTCTACCGTTATGCAATTTTTCTCGCCCACTCTTGTTGCAGGTTAGTTCAGTGGTTCAGCATTCACTGACCAGCGGTCAAGAATGATTCATCTTTATCGATTGGTCGTGATTTGTGTAGGCCTGTTGCCCGGAGAGGAAACAAGCCAGAGAATGCGTTTGTGCAGGTCGTGGTTTGGTGATAAATGAATCACACGTCTCATGTCGATTTCAAACGCAACGGTACATGTATAGGCTTATATGATATTTACTGATAGTCTCCATGGTAACAAGTATACCGTACACAGTATAGTTTGGCTTTATGGCAGCTGATTTCTGTAAGTGATTTATTAAATACCTAGATCATTATTATGTATATATCATATTCCTATCGCATGATAATCTGTATTTCTGATAAACATGAAAATATGAGCTTTGCAAAATATTTCAGAAAAATATTAGTCATATAATGATATAGAATTAGAATTAGAATATTTTATTAATCACAGTCCTCGTTAAGAGCATGGTAGCATGATGTGCAGGAAATATTCATGGACTGACGTGCAACTTTTCTTGTAAAAAGATACTCCACCACCGTGACTTAAAACGAAATGTCTCGATAACCGACGTAGAGTACCGGTATTGCATTCTCGGAAAACTTCTTGAGATTCCTTGAACGATTTATGAAGGAGATCTGTTATCACGTCCTGTTCGGTATATATTGGCCTATATACATAAACAGATTGAACCGGACCTATAACCGTAAACACTTCCTTATTTCGAATATGATGTCAGGTATAGGGCATGTTGATAAAGGTTGTCAACAAACCTCTAGCTTGGTTACCCAAGACGTACACGGTGAATTCGTTTCTGCTCTAGATGGAATCTCCAAGGATTTTTAATGGGTGATTTCTGACTATAAACAGTTGTGTATACAGAATTGCACATCTACAAAAATGTGTTTCAGAAGTACACAATGTGTGTACTTTTCCTACACAAATTGTGTATCACAGTTACAAAGTGATTGTAGATGTTCAATTTTGTTACAGTGTTGTGTACCAGAGGTACACAGTCTGTGTACTTTTGGTACACAGTTGTTTTTAGAGAGTTTCTAGATGTTGTTCTAAATACACATTGCTTGGTATATCGAAGGTATTGGGCCATGCTGGTGAAGATAATGTGCACCTCTCATAGATAAACAGAAGTTATCTGTATCTCGATAACCACGTCGTGTTGAGATACAAAAAAGGCAGACAAATATCTGCATATGATACCCCCTTTGTTGACACTCTTGGTTGACAGCAATGATATCGGTACAGAGGGTTTCAAAGTGTATAGTAAATACATCTTCACTAGCCAAGTGAACTGCATCGCAAAGCTCAGAATGATTATAGCAACGTCATGAACGTCGACTCAACTGCAGAAGATGTATACATGTACATTTAAGAAATAAACATTGGCTCAGCCCGACGATCTTCCTACGAATAAATCTTTAGAACAATCAGATGATCCCACAAACTCAAGAACTACGTTAACATGCAGCAGGAGTGAGTGAGTTAGGGTTTAATGTCGCGTTCAGCAGTATTTCAGCCATATAGCGACGACATGACTATTATGATTAGATTAATCTAGACATTTATACAGTCATCACGTAGAGCAATTGATTCCCTTCCCCCTGTGGCAGCAGACATGCAGAAGGAAGCTGAGAATGCACGTCAACATGTAAACATTCAATTATTGAACATTAAATTCTGTTGTCTATTTTCTACTGTATCAGTATTGTATAATATGGCCACCAAAATCTAGAGATAAATACAGCTTGCAGCTTTATAATCGTCGCAGTAAATCTATGAACCCATAGATATTTGCCAGCGTATTGTCACTTGATAAACATTCTTTTTCTTCTGAAGCTTAGCTGATGTCATCTTATAATGGGTATATAGATTAAAGTTTCCCTACCAAGTAGCCTATTGGCCATCGTTTTCTCAGTGACTACAAAACAATACAATACAATACTTTATTGCTCGACCTTGGTATTATACAAAGGTATGGCAAGAATCAATACAGTGAGAAAAAAAAAAAAAAAAAAGCAAAAAAAAAAAAGCTACTGCTGTTCGATCTGCGTAGCTATTAAAGTGAAAGAAACGTGCTTGGAGATTTATCCGGATTTGCCCTGCATGTTTGGTTTTGTACATGTTGTTCGTGAGCGAAGGTGGGATAGGTACGCATCTAAGCGTCTCTCCTTTTCTATGTTTTTGAGGTCAGGGTATGGTAGAAAATGAAAAACTATAGTAAAGACGAGAGAAAATATAGGAAAAAATAAAAAAAAGATCGGTTTGAAAAAAATATATATACTTATTAATTTTTCGGACATCTACCATCCAGTATCTCACAGGCCTGGCAACCTGTGATCTAACCAGATATTCGACAAAAGAAAATCCTTGACCATAATTATTTTTATATAATTACACAGAATAAATGGAGCAGATATATATCAACCATGTCATGGTATGTTTACGTCTATACTCGTGGAGATTTTTGAGGGGATTCCCAGAGAAACCATCGTGAATTATTAATAGGGTTGATGAATTTATTCTTAGATCTTGTGATTTTGGAACAATTTTGTGAAACAATAGCCAGCTGTTGGTTTCTGTTTTATTATCGATAATAACATATTAATATGTGCAATTTATAAAGATATTAACTGCATGGGACGCAAAAGATTAATTGTTAAAAGTGCAAATGCACTATTCTACTGGTGAATAATTTTTGCAAGCATCAAGACCAATTGTTTTGCCGAGTCTGGGAGCCAGCAGGCATCATTATCAATTCATCATGAGAATACATCCATTATCACAAATTTGTCATATGAAAAATATGTGCAGATAATTACGTTTGTAAAAACGAACAGAATTGAAAAAAAAAAACACAATGAAGAAAAAAAATGAACAAAATAAAATATTTTAAAATTGAAATTTATCTGTTGTCTTCCTTTGGTTTATGATACTATGCATGTTTTAGTAATTATTTGATCATGTGAATTGGTTTGAAGTGGGAGGTGGAAGTCATGGAAGTGACAAGAAATGATATTTTAGTGTTTCAAGTATAGAAATTCCATGGAATATAGGAGGCTGTTTTAGCCATAGTGAGGGACAAAATACTAGGAATGCCTAATTATGGCACTCTTGGTATGTATAGATCAAACGCCCACGTGTGCTAAGTACAAAAATAGAACATGGGCGAGGTAAATAGATTGTAATTGTACATGGATTGTTATCTCTGCCTTTCTCTGCTTTGAAAGGCTACGATCGAGACATTCAGGTGGCTTGTGAGTATATATCCGGCGAAATTGTATATTGCGGTTTAGTGATTTGTTTTGTCCATTCATTGGCTTGTCTCGGTGATATATATACATTTCCCGAATGGGGATAAACTATAGCTCACCAATGGAACAAAGAAGAACCATATTTGGACCTCGAATGACCTTGAAATCGTGGCAAAATTTCAATGTTGGGCAGTTAACTTTCATGGTTAACTATTGATTTCATCAAATTTTGGGGCAAAGAGGAACCCTATTCTTTTTGAGGTCAAGGCTCACTGTGGCTCAACATCATGCTTTAAATCCATGACTTGCACTATAATTGAAGTTAATCTTTAGACAATAAGATCTGCCCGGCCAGAGGTGTATCGACTGGTGACCTTTTGGTTCGTTTGTCTGGTCTTTTTCCATGGCTAGAAATAAGTGGAAACCGGTTGTTCAGGTTGCCAGCGGGTTACGAGGTCCAGAAAACCAGCAAACTCTTGCCATGCTTAATCCGTATTCGAGCCGTGACTTTCCTATCTCTTCAGCATGGGGCATTTTTTTTAAATTATTGACGACTGAAAATATGGTTATTGAAAAAATCATCTCACTATTTCAAGAAAGTACCATTCTGTTATTACATTTGTGATAATTATGACAACTTAGATCAAAAATTTTCCAGTTATCGATTGAAAATAGATCCTGTGCTGAAGAGATAGAAAGGAGACCAGGAAAATGAACCGCAAATCATGTGGTGAGCCACAGGCCAATGTACCTTATGGTGCTCCTGGTTTGAAAACAGGAAGAGGGCTAGAAATAGGTGTAAATGACAATTCTTGGAAGAGTGATTTGGGTGATGTAATCATGATTGCCATCATTCTTGACGGGAGCTTTTTTCACTCCCCTGAATACTAATAGAGAGGAGCGAAGGGGAGCGAGAGTGATCACTCCTGCTAAAAATAAAAAATAAAAATGAAATGTCGCTGCTATCGAGGAGATCTAATTGTCTTAGGGATGAATTTTACCCCTCGGGCAAATTTTGCCCGAAGTGCTGTCCATCTTTCTTGTGAACACGATATCTCAAGAAGAATTATAGCCAGGCATTGTGAATTCATATCACATGTATCGGGTGAAGGGTCAGAAGCCTATCAAAAATGACCGACCTTGACCTATTTTATCAAGGTCAAATTTTTGTATTTGCTGTATTTTTTGAAGGATTAAAGCTACGGTCTCCAAATTCATATATATTTAACTCGTGATTGGCTAGAAGCCTTTTGCAGTTAACTGACCTTGACCTATTTTTTATATGTCATATACTGTTTAGTATGATATGACATGAAGAAATAAAGATAGGCTTTCCAAATTAATACTATGTATACATCTGGCGAAGGTCCAGAGGTGTACTGAAGATGACTGACCTTGGCCTATTTTATCAAGGTCAAATTATAGTATTTGCCATATTTTTTGAAGGATTGAAGCTAGGGTCTCCAAATCCATATTACTTATGCAATTTGGTGATTGACTAGAAGCCTACTCCAGTTGACTGACCTTGACCTAGTTTTTCAAGGTCATATAATGTTTATTATGATATAACATGAAGAAATATAACTAGGCTTTCCAAATTAAAACTATGTATACATCTGTCGATGGACCAACGGTGTGCTGAAGATGACTGACCTTGACCTATTTTATGCAGGTCAGATTCTACTAAGTGCAATATTTCATTAAGGATTATATGTACATTGTCCAAAATTATACCACATATACCTGGACCTGAAGTCTATCGAATACCACTGACCTTGACCTATTTTCTGAAGGCCAAATACTATGTTAAGTCTAAGATCTCTGAATTCATGTTCCATATATGATTATGTTAAAGTAGACCAGAAGATTATTGGAGATGACTAACCTTGATATATATTTCCAAGATGAAATTACTTAAGTTGATTTTGACCTATATAGAAGAGTATATCTAGAGGTAAGAATATGGTCATACACTACCAGAACCTCAGCACAAAAATTTTCCCATTAACTTAAGGCCTTGGCTAAAGCTGACCAATGTATTTCTGAAATGAGAGAACTGCAGTCAATCCTACTACATCACATTTCTGTTAACCTACACGAAGATGTCAAAGTTTTAAAAATACATCTTATGCAATGCATGATTGCTGAATGTAAACAATAAGTGATATCCGAGGGGAATTGGACCCCATTGGACTATTTTATTTATTTATAGCGCAACACCGGAATTGGTATGCCCATGTTCATGGATGTGGACCGAGGTGAAATCCATCCATACCTTCAACTCCATCCTATTGATTAAGATCCGTCTGTTTGATATCCATAAAACAAAATTGGAAACAAGCCATTCAAGTTTTTAAAAGTTATTGTCCAGAAACGCAATTTTAAATTGACCCCCAGCTGGTGCCACTTATATGCGGATCGACATGAAAAACAACCTACATACCAAATTTGGAATGAAGCAATACGGGTTTTCAAAACTTATTGTCTGGAAACACTATTTTAATTTAGCTTCCAGGTGGCGCCAGCTATACACGAATCGGCTCGAAAAACAATCTCAAGTCAGATCTTTAGGCAAGGTACACACACACCAAATTTGGAAAGAATCCTTCAGGTTGTCAAAAGTTATTGTCTGGAAATGCAATTTTAATTTTGCCGGATCGGCACGTTTCATCCGATGTCTGTGCGGTATCTGTTATTTTTGCCCATCAACATTATGATCTGCACTAAAACTGAGTATTGTCATTCTGCAAGGATAATTGCACTGAAAAAAATCAACATGTGAGGCCAAATTTGAACGTGATGGGCTCTTGTTTTATTTTAGTTGCCAGTGAAAAATACTGTTTGCTAGAGTCTCTCATTTTAACTTCCTTCTGGGGACTCCAAAAAAGAACTGCATCATATTTTTTGCTGTTTTGGCCGAAATGTATACAAGGTAGGACTAGATCAGGCCCTTCAGAACGAACTGTCCCATGCAACCTACGCTCATATCACAGCTTATGTAACTTACTTCCCTTACTCAGTATCCTATGTAAGTGACAAGCTGTACATGTGCCTATTTTGTTTTTTTTATATTTTTTTTTATAAGAAGTTGAAAGAAAAGAAAACGAATCTCGCGGCTATAATACTCAGGCTGCTACGGGCTGAATTACAACAAGCGCACCCAGCCATCATGAAAAGCACACGTCACTAGGAAGAGGACATGAGGTTACCCCCCACAGAGGCTCTAAAAATGCAATCAGAATGCCAAAACAGATGTTACCTTAGGCTTTACAATATCCCGAAGAAACACCAAGCTATACAGAAGGACAAAATCGATATTTGAGATTTGACCTCGAAGAAACAGGTCATGTTCGGTCATTTTCAATAGGCATTTTTGGTCGATCGCCAGATGCGACTGTCGTATGAATTTGCCTGCCCATAGACTTTTTCTCATGAAAACTTTCACTACTGCTTTGAAATGAGTCAAATTGGATTAGGAAAAACGCCAGAAATCCACCAAGTTTAGAACCTGCAATGTAGTGATGACCTGTCTTACAATCCTTTATTTCCTATATTTCAATAAGAGAATTCCTATATTTCTCCTATATTTTGGCAAATTTTCTCCTATAGTTTCTTCTAATATTTTCACTGTTAGCCACTGGAAGGCCTGGGAAGTGGTAGAGGTAATTCTGGATAGAACATATGTTATGTCGCGCGTTGATCGGCGTGTCTGATCGCATCGTGTCCTAATTTAATCTTGGCAGGGCTAGTGAGGACCACAGTCCTGTATTTTATCTTACGTTGGAGTGCCACTTTTGCGTACTAAGTTGATATTGCAATACATGCGCTAGCGACCACAGTTGCCTGGCTTGTGGGATATTGGATGGTCGATGTCTACGTATAAATTTTTCCAATAAATTATGAAAATTAATAAATATATATATATATTTTTTTTAAATCGATTTGTTTTTCTAAGTGTATTTCTCTTTCATCTTTGGCTCAATTAAAGCCATTCCCTATAATGTCGAACCGAGAATAGAATAAAAGAGCACTTTTATTCTATGTCATAGAGGACAAGGTATGGTAGATAATAAAAAAATGTAGTAACTCGGCTTGACATTATATGGAATGACTTTAATTGTGCCCAAGATAAAAGAGAAATACACTTAGAAAAAATATTTAAAAAAAAATCGATTTAAAAAAATATATATATTTATTAACTTTCATAATTTACTGAAAGAAAATTATACGTAGACATCGATCATCCACGCCAGGCAACTGTGCTAGCGATCTCTGAGTCATCAATATTCAACCGTGTTGAGATTAATTTCAATACAGATGCATTGGAATTGTCTTTACAGAAATAATGTCACCTATGAGCCACCACTTGCATTCGAGTAATATGCAGCGGACACGTTCAGGTAAATATCGTCCTTCTTAGTCAAATTGTTGATGAAATTAAGATATTTACCATTTTGGGAGTGGTTGACAATGAACTGAAACTCAAAATCAGTCAAATAAGTGCCAAGCACGTTACTTCAGAGAAATTCCTGCGCACTCCAGACGATTGAAATATTGACGAAACACCTGTTGTTATATATACAATCTCCCTGTAACAATGGAATATTTAATCGCCTATGATGACAGGTTTGCATGAAAATCTGACCTTGCATTTAATAAATATTTTATCAGACGGGCGTGATCTTGTTTTCGCTTTACCGCGACTAGTCACGTTTTTCGATCCGCTGATCCTGTTTGCGCCACCACAGGAGAACTGCGGAAATACGTGGCCCTAAACTGCACAGCTGGCGAATTCAATTCACTGCAACGACGAAATCAGCATCGGCAGTGAACTTGCACTCAATCGATACACAAAATCAATAATGGAATGGGCATCATGTTGTTACCTGCAGATTTCGTATTGATTCGTATATTTGCAGGTCGAGTCAGGTGTCTTTTCGTTTAGCTTACGTTCAGTGTACTGATCAAACAAAATATTTCGCTCTATTTGTTTGTTCCTACATACAGAATATGTTTCAAGTTCCAGCGTCCGATAGCATTATGTGAGAACCAACTGCATAGGTAATCAACTGCAGATGTCGATTACAATCTAGGTAAACCAAGACAGTAAATCAGGGGAATACCACCTAGACGTAACGCTATGAAAACTTCGTGTGAAATGTTCGCAGATATTCTACGAGATTCCATAATAAGCCAATCACGACAATTTCTACCTTTTCTCTCTGACATTGATTAACGCTGATTACGGTAACATCTTCGCACAATCTTTTGATATTTTCTACCCCCTAACAAAGCCAGACTTTTCGGCGGGAGTAAACTCTTTGATCTTTATGGTTTACCACGCACACTGTCTGGAAATGATGCAATATTTGGATACTGTTTCAGGATAATGTTCATATATTAGTCCACGTGCTACCGTGTGTAATTACTGTGGGCGTGATTTTGAAATTGTTTCACCATGCTAGCCACCTGATTGGCCAACAAATGTAGTTTTCAAATTTGCACAGGCTGAAGTCAGATATAATATTCCGTGATATTATGTGTTTACTAAGATTGATATGGAGTATTATTGTATCCGACATTCACGCCAATGCATGATATCTGTCATCCTCTCGAGTGGTGATACATTAGGATCTAGATACCTGTAGGATAACATCCCGCAGTTTAAACGATAGTCGTGACGTCACAATACTCAGCAACTGTGGGTTCTTTTCTAGAATGTACTACAACCACCGTACATTATTTTTACGCTTGCATAGTCTCTGCACTTCTATTGCACAATATAGAAGAGGCGTGTGCTGTTTTAAATCTGGAGTCGCTTCTGCAAAGTAAATCCTTCGTTCTTGTTCATCTAGGAAAGTCACATATCAGACAAAAGTCATCTTAGCTTGCTAAGGGCATTTCACGTTCCACTTAACACTACCCTTAGCTCAATGGCTTCGTTCTCCGTGTATTTCGCCCCATGTCAGCTTCCCCAAGCATCAAGTCACATGTCCGCTCTATTTAAACGAGCCAATGAAATTATCCGAATTTAAATATTTTGACCTGGGAATCGCAGATGTGAGACATGTCGATTGCACTTTAGTGCTCGAGGCGCTAGACTGGGAGACCAAACCGAAGTTGTGCGAATTAGCTATTTCATTTCTTACTCTAATGGAGCATGCTTCTTTGTTTTTCTTAAGAAAAATCATATTACAGACGGCCTAACATATTAGAAAAAAATAAAATCGGCGGCAGTTCACAGGAAAATGATATGATTTTTATTTTGTGATGGGGGCACTTCGAGGCCCACCAAGAGATCATTTCAATCGATTAGACTCGTACCCAGCTCCAATTCGCTATCGCTCTATGGAGACTAGTTATCGACAGGCATTTTAAATCAGCACTGCACAGTGATTGGCCCATGGTATTCTCCACCCACAATGCCCCTCCATGCTTGTTTGGACGTCGGCAAAATGGTACATCTTCAGAAAATGTATGACCTAGGCCTATCCCAAAGTTCACAAGATCATTATTGTTTAGCATCATCAGATAAACAAGACTAGTATGATCAGACAACATGAAGGCGAAAATACTGTATAATTGACGTAATTCGTTGTTTTCCGCGTTTCAATGGTTGATCTTCAATGCAGAATCTAGGTCAACTAAATTTATATGTCTGCTGCTTCAAACGAGTAGGCCTACAAGTACGTTCAGTTTCATTTTTTTAACAACAAAACTTGCATAATGTTAGCAACAAAAGTACATATCATAGGGCGTATGAACAGTATTATGTATTGAATGAAGAACAGAAATGCTGCAAATCCCCTGACCTGATCATGAACATGTCACGCTAAGAACCTTGGAATAGGTCATAAATTTTCCGAAGATGTACCGTCTTGCTGGACATCGTGGTAGTCGTAGAAGCGAGGGCTTTATTTAGGAAACCTACCATAATCGCTCATCGCTCATCAAATCTTACAAAGGATCTATATAATACTTGGTGGATTGGTGGCCGTAGCGCTCAAGGCCCTTTTCGCACCATAGACGGGTACTGGTCACTAGATACACACGAACAACAACAACACATATTGACATTGGTCTATTTACCGGTCTAGATTTAGACCGGTAATTCAGCCAATCAGAGAATACAAAATGCCTGTCGCTTACTAGACCCCAACGGTGCGTGTGAGTTGAGGGCTAGGTACGAGTCTATTCAATCGATCGCTTTCTGGAGGTGTGTCTTCATTTTATGAATGTGATTGCGCCGATGTCGGGTCTCACGGGACCAATCGAATGTGACAATTTGGGAAACGCCCTATTACACTCAGATATCACTCGTTACCGCATGGCTATGAGCAGAAGTTTCTACGTATGATCGTGCCATGCGTTCGGATGATGACAAAATTCAATCACAGTGCAGACGGTTCCCTCCGTGAAGATGGAATCGACTCAAGCATATGGGTCCTCTTAATATAGCTGACCGAGTATTTTCAGGAACTAAACTTCATGTTTTCAGTATTTTCGAAACTACTAGCTCTCCCTACAACGCCTCGACTACGCATGCTCAGAATGACGTGACCGGACAAAATTGTCCCTCCAATCTGATTCTACACCACGTGGGCTTCAAAACGAGTCCCCACACGGCCCATTTAGAGCAGAGATTGTCCACTTAGTACCAAACTCGCGCCCTTGCGCACTTCCGAAACTGTTCTGTGTCTAGTACTACCGGATTGCACATGCGCAGAATGACGACACTTCCTAAAAGAGCAACCCCATTCGTATTCTATCCCACGAGAGCTTAAAAATGCGATCCCGCACGGCCCATTTGGACCTCAGATGGTTCACCTCTCCCTAACACCACCCTGGGCACTTCCGGAACTGCCATATTTCTATACTACTAACCAACTGCGCATGCGCAGATTGACATGACTTTCAATAAAAAACACACCAGTCTGACTCTACCCCACGAAATCTTCAATATAATACCCCAAGCAGCCCATTTGAACAAAAGATGGTCCTGGATGGTCCCTGGATCGCACAAATACGTCCTTGAATGGTCCATAAAGCACTCAAACTCCTGGCCACCCCAAAACGACCCGCTTTCGTTACAACTCCTTTTCTGCGCATGCGCACCATGGCGTTTCCGGTCTAATTCACAGACATCGTCGTCTACATGCAGAAAGTTTCAAGATGACACCACCAACGTTTTGTTTGGACCAAGAATGGTCTCTCAATCGCAAGAACACACCCCTACGCACTCACAATTAAACTGCCCATTTTTGCTACTACTCCACTGCGCATGCGCATCATGACGTTTTTCCCCGCCCGGAACCACCCAGTCGTGGTTTTCTGCCTGACGGCTTCAACATGAGACCCTGCACGACCGCTTACGGTGACTAGGGCCCATCTAGAACCGGTGTGGAGGCTAAGAATGTCCGGTGGCTAAGAATGTCCAGCCCCTATCTTCTCCACATTGGGAACAAGTGTCCGTCCTTGGTTGCAATAGAAAAGGATATGAATAGGGACACTCATCAGCAGGACAGTCTTATCCATCACACCGGGTTTTTCCCATGTTTCTGTGTAAAGTCCGTGTTTCCGCATTTTTTCCTTCCGCACCCAGCTAGTCACGGGACCTAACCGCCCATCACTTGACCGGCGAGCGCTTCAAGATGATCTTCCCCGATTCCTGTGGAACCCTGTTGGCCCACCTAGATCCATTTGACTGCCTGTCCAGTTCGTTTTACGCGTTTTTTTCACCGGGAAAATCCTTGTTTTACATCCAACCCAGCCCGTCACGTGACTTCTTCTCTGTGTTACCTCGTTACCATGGCAATCTCTCACCGACCGTGACCTTTGACCCGGACGTGACGTCACCAACCCTCCGCATTTCCACCCATTTCCCATCTCACCTACAGAAATACAAGATTTCACCTTAATATACAGTTTACTCACTTCACATATCGAGTGAGTTTGCGAAACGGGGCATGAGCTTTTGAGAGGTTGATCTAAGCTGTCGCTCATATCGCACTTATTTTCAAGTAAAAGTGGCAAAAAATGGGTATCTTCACCAATTATTTTTTTGTGTTATTCAGTTGTAGAAAACGATAAATCAAGCCGGTCTTGTACGGTATGCCTGTACAGGTCATTCATAAAAATTAATGTCAACAAAATGCACACAGTTTTCATTAATGCGTTATTTCTATTTGGTTAATTATCAGAGTTCACAAGGAATATTCCACACTCGAGTATAATACTCGCTGACTTCGATATGTTAGTTGTCCGGTCAATCACCGTTGTGGTTTACGTGACCCAATTCTCTCCGTCATGGATCGATAAACCCCTTCTATAGACCACGAACAGGTCAGGAAACCCGACAACTGACAAAAACTAAAAGGTCAAAATGGGTAGGCGACAGACTGAGAGGATAGGCGATACAGCTAACCCAATGACGTAGGTTCGACCGTTACGGTTATGCAATTTTTCTCGCCCACACTTGTTGCAGGTTAGTGCAGTGATCAGCATTCAGTGACCAGCGGTCAAGAATGATTCATCTTTATCGATTGGTCGTCATTTGTGTAGGCCTGTTGCCCGGAGACGAAACAAGCCAAGGGATGCGTTTGTGCAGGTAGTGGTTTGTTAATAAATGAATCACGTCTGATGTCGATTTCAAACGTAACGGTACATGTATAGGCTTATATGATATTTACTGATAGTCTCCATGGTAACAGGTATACCGTATACATAGCATATAGTTTGGCTTTATGGCGGCTGATTTCTGTAAACGATTTATTAAATAACCAGATCATTATTATGTATATATATTCCTATCGCATGATAATCTGTATTTCTGTAAACATGATAACATATGAGCTTTGCAAAATACAGAGAGAGAGAGAGAAAAAAACATTGATATTTCAGAAAAATATTAGTCATATAATGATATAGAATTAGAATTAAAATAGATTTTATTAATCACAGCCCTCGTTAAAGGCATGGTAGCATGATGTGCAGGAAATATTCATGGACTGACGTGCAACTTTTCTTGTGAAAAGATACTCCACCACCGTCACTTAAAACGAAATGTCTCGATAACCGACGTCAAGTACCGGTATTGCATTCTCGGAAAACTTCTTGAGATTCCTTGAACGATTTATGAAGGAGATCTGTTATCACGTCCTGTTCGGTATATATTGGCCTATATATATAAGCAGATTGAACCGGATCTATAACCGTAAACACTTCCTTATTTCGAGTATGATGTCAGGTAGGGCATGTTGATAAAGGTTGTCAACAAACCTCTAGCTTGGTTACCCAAGATGTACACGGTGCATTTATCTCTGCTCTAAATGGAATCTCCAAGGATTTTTAATGGCTGATTTCAATCTAATTAAAATTATATCCTATACTGTCGCTTGTATAGCGACATGTACGATTGGGGAGCATTGATAGGATATTAATTTATTAAGATTGGGCTGATTTCTGACTATAACAACCTCCTTGTACTCTGTAAAAACAGTTGTGTACAGAATTGCACATCTACAAAAATGTGTATCAGAAGTACACAACGTGTGTACTTTTCCTACACAAATTGTGTACGGTATCACAGTTACACAGTGATTGTAGGTGTTCAATTTTGTTACAGGGTTGTGTACCTCTGGTACACAGTCTGTGTACTTTTGGTACACAGTTGTTTTTAGAGAGTATCTAGATATTGTTCTAAATACCCATTGCTTGGTATATCGAAGGCATTGGGCCATGCTGGTGAAGATAATGTGCACCTCTCATAGATAAACTGAAGTTATCTGTATCTCGATAACCACGTCGTGTAGAGATACAAAAAAAGCAGACAAATATCTGCATATGATACCCCCTTTGTTGACACTCTTGGTTGACAGCAATGATATCGGTACAGAGGGTTTCAAAGTGTATAGTAAATACATCTTCACTAACCAAGTGAACTGCATCGCAAAGCTCAGAATGATTATAGCAACGTCATGAACGTCGACTCGACTGCAGAAGATGTATACATGTACATTTAAGAAATAAACATTGGCTCAGTCCGACGATCTTCCTATGAATAAATCTTTAGAACAATCAGATGATCCCACAAACTCAAGAACTACGTTAACATGCAGCAGGAGTGAGTGAGTTAGGGTTTAATGTCGCGTTCAGCAGTATTTCAGCCATATAGTGACGACATGACTATTATGATTTGATTAATCTAGACATTTATACAGTCATCACGTAGAGGAATTAATCCCCCCCCCCCCGTCTGTGGCAGCAGACATGCAGGAGGAAGCTGAGAATGCATGTCAACATGTAAACATTTAATTGAACATTACACTCTGTTGTCTATCTTCTACTGCATCAGTATTGTAAAATATGGCCACCAAAATCTAGAGATAAATGTACAGCCGCTTGCAGCTTTATAATCGTAGAAATAAACCTATGGTCTTCTATATTTGCCAGGGATTATTGTCACTTGATAAACATGTTTTCGTCTGAAGCTTAGCTGACATCTTATAATGGGTATACAGATTAAAGTTTCCCTACCAAGTAGCCTATTGGTTTTTGTTGTTTTTTGCATATCACTTTTACGGCTCCGTAGATCTGCGTAGCTATTAATGTGAAAGAAACGTGCTTGGAGACGACGCCTGTTAGAAGTATGTAGCCATGCAGATTTATCCGGATTTGCCGTGTTTATTGGTTTCGCACATGTTGTTCGTGTGCGAAGGTGGGATAGGTACGCATCTAAGCGTCTCTCTTTTTCTACAGAGGTCAGGGTATGGTAGAAAATTAAAAACTCCAGTAAAGACAAGAGAGAAAATATAGGAAAAATAAAAAAAAAAGATCGGTTTGAAAAAATATATATATTTATTAATTTTCATAATTTCTAGAAAATATACGTGGGCATCTACCATCCAGTATCCGACAGGCCAGGCAACCTGTGATCTAACCAGACATTCGAAAAAAAAAATCCTTGACCATAATTATTTTTAAATGTTGAATAACACAGAGTAAGTGGAGCAGATATATTAACTATGTCATGTTATGTTGACGTCTACTGGTGGAGATTTTGAGGGGATTCCCAGAGAAACCTTCGTGAATTATTAATATGGTTAATGTCATTCGATATTAAGTACCCTACTTGAATGAACATGTGGGGCTCCATACGGTCATATAAAAGCAGTACCGGGAAGTAGAATGCTGTATTCGAATGTTGTGTGTGTGTGTGTGTGGGGGAGGGAGGGGTTTCACTGTCTATAGAAATCTGCATCGAGGGTAAACTGACACAATACTGGGAATGACATGTAGTGCAGGGTTAGCCTTAATAAATACAATGAAAAAAAAGTTGTGGAATATTTCTCGACTATATAACCAGCGGAATGTTCCACAACATAGCAATGAAATATTCCATACCATACTCGAATGAATTCAAGGAATTTTCCGCTGGTGCTATAGTCGGGGAATATCCCATATCTGTGTCGGTAACCATGACTACGAGAGTGATGTAATTTAGCGAACGTATTTATACTAGCAATTCTATGTTTCATGATACATCCAACTGAACCGTTAATGTGATTGGCTGGCTTTTCATTCAATGTCCCCCACAAGCCAATGAAAATGCTGGATTTCCATTTGAAAATTTGAACTGATCAATCCAATGTTCCAGAACGGGAAGAAATCCCATGATGCATTGTCGTCTCTTCAATACTCCAATTCTCCCAATCGGAACTCGTGGCTATTGAATCGATCGATAAGTATTCAAATATCGATCAAATATCGATCAATATTCAACATCGATCGTTGTCTGCTGTCGCGTTTGACTTAGGATCTACTCACGGAAAGTAGATTACTGCAGGATGTTGGTAAACTCAAACCCGCATCTATCGCGCCATGTTGCTTTCGATTTCGAATTCGGATCTCGCGGCTTCCTAATTTCCATGCAGTATCGGGAAAGTTCAAATACTGAAGGATTATCAGTCAAAGTGTATTTCGGTTCTTTTCCTAGATTTCCACCCGGAATTTCCGAAAGTCAATTTGAACTATGTCGATAGTTTTATACAAGTGAAGAAGAGTACATAACCACGCAGAATTTTCAAGATGGCGGCCATATAGTGTCCAATTTTTCTCCATATTTTATCGTTTGCACCAACTTCCGTGTAAATCCTGAATCCTCGCAGAGGCATCCTCCCCACAGCGCATGCTCCATTTCGCAGGTTCATTTATCATCCCTGCCTCCAATATAGCGGAAGTTGACCTTTACTACGTTGCTGTGACGTATAGGGGAAAACCCGCGTACGCACGGTTCAGTTTGAATCCAGCCGAACAACTCCTACAGTGTTGCACATGAGCGAACTACTTTTCATATGCTCTGTCCAGATAAACAGGGAAAATAATCTGCAGATAATTCTTTTTAACGCTAGGTCAACAGAGGTATTATGCAGACTTGAAAAGTAATCGAAATGTTCGGCAAACACCTATTTTACTATATATGATGTCACTTCCGGCGATGTGCGCGAAGGCCCCGAATCCGGTCCAAAAATCTGACTGGTGGCTGGGGTATTATTAGACCCCCAACGAGGTGGTTACGCAGAGGGTTTACTCGGACATTTTTGATAATTCGAATGTCGTTGCCTTTATTTTCAACCTCATATATTTTCATCCCCCGCGGTTGTTTTGAATGAGCATGTCAGTATCCGACGCGGCTTGCGTTTTGTTTTCTTGCTCTGACACCCATTTATAAAAAAAATGGCAAAACACTCATGGTGAAATCCCGATGTTGTTGAAAATTTGACCAAATGTGAAATTCTAGCCTTATTAAATATGTGATACTGGTATTGAGAAATTGAAAGACAGACAATCAAACCCAGCAACCTTGAATTGCGGTTGACAGATTGGAAATTACCTTTCACTAACCCCAATAATCAGAAAATCAGTCATGGACATACTTTGACCTGATTCAACTCTATCGTACGATTTGCTCAACTGATGTCGGTGGCGTACATGTATATCGATTTCGTCATATGCTGTGCGTGAAGGTCTATAGCGACCGAGTTTTCCCCGGTAACTGTTTTAGTACTGTTTATAGTTTTGCTCTGTTTACCACCAACCTATATATTTTTCTAAGAACTTCACTTTTCCACGAACCCGGGTGTTTGCTCTTGAAATCCGGTAAATAGAACCCACACAATGTCTGGAAAAAAAACTGCTGGCCTATGATGTGTCAATATATATCCTGTTAAAAATAATATATGATATGTCTATAATTGTGAGCTATTATATATGGAGCAGCTGTCGTGCCTGAATGTAGCTTGCATGTATACATGTATTGCATGTATACATGTATACATTTTGCTTGTGCAGTCAGTAGGCCTTTCTCCTTAAGGCCCATTCTCATGATGCGATTTGTAGTAACAACTCGGTTTGGGAATCCACCGATTTGTAGCATGCAACTAATCGCATGAAATAGAACCTGCCCTATTTCATACAACTTGTAGCATGCGACTAAAATCGCACGAGTGTTCTCACGATGCAACTGAGTTGTATGCTACAAGTTGTTACTACAAATCGCACCGTGAGAATGGGCCTTTAGGAGAGCAGCCGTGAAGGCTGAAAAGATTACCTTCTGAAAATCAGTTAAAAAAATGAATTTAATTGATAAACATCATCATAGATATACAAAATGACGTACAGTTACTACTTGCATATGTTTTGAAATATAATATAATGGCCAATGCCCAAGATAATCCCTGGACAATGCTGTTTGACTCCGGTGTCGGCGACACTGGTGCACAGTATGTGGGCCACCTTGAGCTGCGGGTTATTCTCTTGGTCTCTCCCCTATGTTTATAACATGGATCAAGTTTTTCAACTGATGATAACTGGTATATTTTCGACCTGGCGTTGCCGGGGTTAATTATCATAAATGAAAGCTTGTTGGTCCTTTCCTGGAATGGTGGGAATATTTTATTCATATTTATCATATTTACACCAGTTATCAATAGTTGAAAAACCCGATCCATGTTATAAACATAGAGGAGAGACCAAGGGAACAACCCGCAGCTCACAGTGGCCCATGTGCTGTGCACCAGTGTCGCCGACAACGGGGCCAGACAGCACATCCTCAAAACAGGGGTCCAATACACCCCTGACCGCAGTCAAATGTGGTCTCCTGAGCTGGATGAAACAGTCTACTGGCGAAACCGATGTTTCGATGGTCAATTCTCGATTTGAAAAGGGACCTTCCAAACAGTACAGTGATGTAGGGGGAGAGGCTAGTGAGTGACAGACATCAGGTACATTTTTATTCGCTAACTAACATGAAATGACGGAAAGGCTGTTTTAACAACATGCACATTTAGCCTATCTAGAAAAATTAATTAGAACACGGCGCTTTGATTTGCATTCAGCGACAATGCCATACAGTCGACATGTGATCGCTTGACAAGCTGTCACCCCTACACCGTCGGTAATAGCATCATCCATTGCATCACACACTACGGCAGTCCATACGCATGGATTAAATTCATGCGAAACACAAACAAAAATCAATAACATAAACTCGTTAGTGAAACCAGTGTAGGTTATTAATGAACAGATTTTCGGAGATATTTTGTTAATGAATTAATGAGGTTATTACAGTGATCGAAGAAGGTTTGTATTGGCGGAGTAATCTCTACGCTGAGAACGTGTTAACGATATTTCAATTGCGAGCAGGGCTTTTAGCAATCTAGGTAAACCAAGATGGTAAATCAGGGGAATCATATTCCGTGATATTATATCTGAGTTTACTGAGATTGGGCTTTTAGGCCCAAACGATAGTCGTTCAGCTGAAATGCGCTGTTCGGAGTTTGCAGACAGCATTGTTCGTTGATTAACTTGAACAAAATTGTGACGTAGACTAAATTCATACTCATTTATCCATTATCCTTGTTTTTATTTAATATTTCACTAACGATGCACTCACGAGACATATATCCCGTTGCCAAGACGACACGTGTTTAGGCCACAAGCGCAGGTGAGACAAACAATCAAATATCGATTGCTGTCTGTTGACGGTTATGTTTCGAGACACCCATGTACAATTTGCCCTTTTGTAGGGCGTTGGTACGAAAGGACTTCTAAACCGGCGAGTCTCCTCATGTTAGTTTCAATTTCGAATTCGAGTCTCGGATGACATCACGATCTTCAGTGCGACTTCACTTAAACCTTATCATAGACTGTAGTACTCTCTGTTAAATCAAGATATTAACAGGCAGTGATAGTGTACTGATTGGTCATTCTACCCCGCCATTTCTGGCCTGGGCTTTTTGGGACCTGTCCAGGCCTAGGGGGGAGGCCCCCCCCCCCCTAATTATTTTTCTTATCCCTTGAGCTAGAGTGCTGAAACTTACCCTTGTGTCAAGCTCTACCAGAAAATGTAAAAAAATCAAGATGGCCTCTTTGATGACGTCATTTTCAAAAACGGCATTTTTTGGTCGATTTTTCGGTCGGATTTTCCGAATTTTTTATTTACGCAATTTCTCCGCAAAAACTGCATGATAATTTAGTAAATATTAATGTGATGTGAAATAAAATAGTTTTTGCCCAATTTTCATCGCGGAAAAGCAGAAATTTTGAAGAAATATGATAAAAACATCACTTTTCTGATACCCCACGTGGCCGCCATCTTGAATTTACCCATGATCCTCTGCTCAGGGGGTTATGCAAATGGGCTCAAAATGACTCCAATATGATAAACTATAAAGTCCCGGAGTTTCAGCACTCCATTTTTTGTCGTTCCGGAGATAGCGCAGAAAGTTTGGTAGGGGGGCCATAGTGGGGGCCAGGGGCCAAGTTTAAACTAAGACGAGCATTCTCATTGGATCACTATTTATAGGAGCCACCCCAATCTTCATACACAACCACGTGACTGTCTCAGTTGACCGATGACATAGCGCGGCCTCGGTTTCGATTTCAAACTGGGAAAATGTTGTTATTGCTGCATCACCCTATCATTGGACCTTCGTAGAAGGGTCCCATACAATAGGCTAACCTTATCAAAGTTTCGTTCAGACTTTCAGTTTCTGTTGAAAGGTTTGAATATCTTTGAATAAATAAATCATGTAGAACTTCACATATCTATTATTAGGCATCCCTATACCTGGGACGAGTATAGAGGGATATGAAACGCGGCTCCTCTCTTTGAACTAGGGTTTGTCTCGCTAATTGATATGCTAATGAGTGATTAGTGATTGGTTAATCAGTACGCCTCGTCACTGATTGGCTTTTGTGCGCAAAAGACCGTCACGTGTGCTTCGCTGCGAGTCCCGCCCTGTTTCGCTGGTCAATGCTGGGCGAATACACGTGCTTGTCAACAAGGCTCCATTAACGTGAACGCCAGTCAACTCAATTTAGGCCATGATTGGTGACCAAAAAAAATCCTTTACAGTTTAACGAGTGGCAAAAGGAATACATCATGCAAACGACAAGAAACAAAACTAGTGCACAGAGAAAAAAAATCTAAAAAAACATATGACTCAAAAGAGTAGTTCAATCACAAAAACGTACAAGAATTGTGAGATTTGTTCAGAATTCTGCATATTTGGCATTTTTACGATTTTCACGAGCAATTAGTTACAAAAACGAAAATGGAAAATTAAAACATTTTGCGTACTGTCAATGACATGCTTGCATATTTTGTAAAAACTACCACAGATATACTTCAAAAATTGAGATAAATGAGAAGTTTGATCACAAAGAAGGGGAAAAATGAGTTTTTCCTTGCCACTCCAGCCGCTCAGTTATCGGCAGCGCAGAGCAGTCGAAAGTTGTCATGAAAATATGCATCTTTTCGATGAAAATCCCTCAAAAGATTCTTCTCTCAAAATAGTACCCGTCTCGATCAAATAATCTGATGCCAATTACTGCAGAAGAACGTCTATAAATTTGGTAAAATCTGGAATGAATTCGTGACGAAAACTAGGCGATGCAAAGGCTCACGCGCGTAGAGCGCGAGACCTGGCAGGCGAGACATACATTCAGCGTGAGCTCACGG
Organism: Hanleya hanleyi; assembly: GCA_036873755.1. NCBI lineage: Eukaryota > Metazoa > Mollusca > Polyplacophora > Lepidopleurida > Hanleyidae > Hanleya > Hanleya hanleyi. Next base: position 71,556 of record JAVTVY010017948.1, read on the forward strand.
CGGCGCCTTTGATGTCGGGGTACGTTTCATATCCCTTTAATATTCGTCCCAGCCTATACGGATGCCTTATGTGTTTGTCAGTTTCTTCTTTCTCCTTCCGCTTTTTCTGCTTCTTCTTTTCCCCACTTTTCTTTTCCGTCGGATAACTTTTGAAAGCATTTGTCAATCAACTTCAAATTTGTGGTGCATATTATTTGGTCCTGCCTATGGGGAAGACACCTATTGTTTTTCAGCGCTGTCCGAAACCGGGAACTGGGTTTTTATCTACAAATTTCCATATATGCAAATTTTCTATTTGTTCATTCTTTTCCGTCGGATAACCTCCGAATGCCTTCATCAATCAACTTCAAATTTGTTGTGCATATTGCTCCTGTCTACAGGGGAAGACACCTATTGTTTTTCAGCTCTGTCCGAAACTGGATACTTGTGTTTTTTCTACGATTTCCATTATATGCAAATTTTCCTTCTGGTAAAGTGGCCGTCTGTGTTTGGGTACAAATTTCCATATTCTCATTTAGCACATCAGTGATTGGTTCACAATCATGACTCAGAAAGATCACTGTTGGGGGTCAAAATATTGGCTGGCCATTGGCTCAATGTGTGACCTCTGAATTTATTTGCATTTGAAGTTCCTGGTTTACAGTCATGCAATTGAATTGTGTATAGTCTGGTGATATTAGACGCTGGCACATGTACATGTATATACATTTCTTATACAAATGAATTGAACAGAGATAGTTGCCTTGCAGATTTTAAAGCCACTGACATAGATACATTAATTCAAGAACATCTCAGTGCCAAATCTAGGCAGGAGGTACAGGTAACAAGACATGTGATTTTTGTTTGTGCTGAAAATTTCATGTCCCTGTTCTCGTCCCTATCCCTGTTCTCGTCCCTGTCCCTGTCCCTATCCGAAAAAAGTTGTTAAAGTTTTGGACTTGTTCCTATCCACAGCTTCTCGGCCTCACGCTATGTCACCCGACCCCAGTAGTATACAAGGCGTAAATTGAGTCGATAGCGCTTCACTGCGCATGCGCAGAACCTGTTATGGCGTCACAATTGGTTGTGTGCGCATGCGTGTGTGGTGGGTGGTGGGTACAAGATGGCGGCGTGTGTGGATGGTGGGTGGTGGGTACAAGATGGCGGCGTGTGTGGTGGGTGGTGGGTACAAGATGGCGGCGTGTGTGGTGGGTGGTGGGTACAAGATGGCGGCGTGTGTGGTGGGTGGTGGGCACAAGATGGCGGCGTGTGTGTGTGTGTGGTGGGTGGTGGGTACAAGATGGCGGCGTGTGTGGTGGGTGGTGGGTACAAGATGGCGGCGTGTGTGTGGTGGGTGGTGGGTACAAGATGGCGGCGTGTGTGGTGGGTGGTGGGTACAAGATGGCGGCGTGTGTGGTGGGTGGTGGGTACAAGATGGCGGCATGTGGGTGGTGGGACCAAGATGGCGGCGTGTGGTGGGTGGTGGGTACAAGATGGCGGCGTGTGTGGTGGGTGGTGGGACCAAGATGGCGGCGTGTGTGGATGGTGGTGGGTACAAGATGGCGGCGTGTGATGGCGGCTGTGGGTGGTGGGACAAGATGGCGGATTATAGAAAAACGTATAAAAGGAGTTGATTTTTAGGGTAGGGAGTATTCATTGCACTACTTTTGCGCAGCACTGTGACTTACCTGACCTTTGACAGCCAATCAGAAGCGAGTATTTTGACCTCGTCTGCCTGTATGGAATGCATGTACTGACTTGGTTCTGGGTTTTTTCCATCACGGTTGTGCGCAGGTGTATGACGTCACTTCCGGTCTGCGTGAATCAGGCGTGACCTGGGACTATGGGATGCATGTACTCACTTGGTTCTGGGTATTTGTCATCACGGGGAGGTCACGTGATCAGTTCAAGGTCATATCCATTTTTTCCCATCACGGTTGTGCGCAGGTGTATGAGGTCACTTCCGGTCTGCGTGAATCGGGCGTGACCTGGGACTATGGGATGCATGTACTCACTTGGTTCTGGGTATTTGTCATCACGGGGAGGTCACGTGATCAGTTCAAGGTCATATCCATTTTTTATCGATATGTCAACCCCACACCCAGTCCATTAGATGCCCCTTCATGAATGCTTCAATTTGATACCTCACTCGACCCCATTGGACCATTAGGGGCTCTCCTAGCTCCAAAAAGGCTATTTTCATACCCTTTGGCCGCCGCGCATGCGCAGAATCACCCTAATTCAATCCCACACCCAGTCCATAAGATGCCCCTTCACCTAACCTTCAATTTGATACCTCACTCGACCCCATTGGACCATTAGGGGCTCTCCTAGCTCCAAAAATGCTATTTTCATACCCTTCGGCCGCCGCGCATGCGCAGAATCACCCTAATTCAACCCCACACCCAGCCCATTAGATGCTCCTTCACCTAACCTTCAATTTGATACCTCACTCGACCCCATTGGTCCATTTTAAAAAAAAAAAATTTGGCTATCCCCTAGCTCCAAAACGTCTATTTCCATACCTTTCGGCCACCGCGCATGCGCACAATGCCGATAGTTCAATCCTACACCCAGCCCATTACATGCCCCTTCACCTAACCTTCAATTTGATACCTCACTCGACCCCATGGGTCCATTTTTAAAGAAAAAATTGGGGCTATTCCATCAACCTTGCTTTCCCCCTTGTCCCCCCCTCCAATTTCCCCTTTTCAACCCTTTTTTTCACTAATTTCAATTTTTAATTGTTAAAAAAACATAGAAAATGAAAAAGATTTTTTTTGGCTCCATGAATCTTGTTTTCCTTTTGTATTAAATTATAAAAAAAAAATTGTTGGCTATTCCATTTCCCTCCCCCCTCCCCTTGTCCCCCCACTCCAATTTTCCCCTTTTTTTCATGCGTATTAACGTGGTTTCGTCTTCAAGAACCCTCTGAAAACTTGTGGTTATGGTTATTCCTCCAACCTCTTCACTGCTAACCATCTCTCTGTGTTCTGTAGCAGCAGCATCATGTCTTGGATCTCTCGCGGGATGGTGGGTAAACAAGGGTCGTCTTCTTGAACTCATAATTGTATTTTGTGAATAAATGACAACAGACCACACGTTATTTATAGTCTACACGGCTTGTGGGTGGTGGGACAAGATGGCGGCCTGTGGGTGGTGGGACAAGATGGCGGCGTGTGTGGGTGGTGGGACAAGATGGCGGCCTGTGGGTGTGAGTGAGTGCAAGATTATGGTATTTGCTAAAAAAATGTTGTGTTTTATTTTTTTCCAAAGTTTTATTTTTTTCAACAAAATTACAAGAATTTCGAAGAGAAAAGAGCCGAGATAATGTCTGTCTGTCCTGGAAATCAGCTGATCAGCAATAAATCGACATCTCCGTGACCTTCAACGAGATTTTGACATTAGGTTTTACCCGCTTTTATCACAAATCATTATAAAGAAATTGTCACACCCGGTGAACTCCTGAAACCCACATCCTACCTGAGAGTTTGGTAAGATATTCCATTCATTCGTTACCGTTCCCGTGGAGTAGAATTTCATCCACCAGCTTTCACTGTTATGGTGCGGGTCGGGGGGCGGGAGTTTTGCACTGATGAAAACGAATGTCGTCCTCTCTCACGAAACCAAACACAAAAATTGACAAATTATACGGACTGCCACGATAAGCGAATGTATGCAACAAATAGCGTTCCGTACTGCAGATGTCCGATAAAATCCCTCCAGTCAAGGGGGGAGGGGGGGGGAGTGTTACAGAATGTTGATTCCACAAAACCTGTTCGGTGGCCTACATCATCGTTCAGCTCACCAGAACTGTATACACTTCGAAATCTGTGAAAGAATATAAATTTTCACGTTTCCTGTCTGATATCACACAAATTTATGCGTCCGCTCGAACACAACACAGCACACTCCCTCGATTACAGTCCACGTGTGACGGGTATACATGCAAGCGATGAATCATGCAGAGTTTCGTCACATTATTCATCTCAGCGGACACCGAAAGGAAGAAAGTTCCGTTATAAACTGCGACAGAGAATGTTCCCCAGCTCAGAAAACAACACAATGATCAGTGAAATCGTCCTCCGTATGCAGGACGCTAACAAAACGCTAACAAAATGGCTGCTCAAGGTCAATTTGCCCGGATAATCGCGCCAGCCAAACCACAGTCCCATCTATACGCTTTGGTGCAAGGGAGACAACTCGGACTAGACCAATTCCCAGGCGAAGATCATGTCCGCTATATTTGGCCTGTATGGGTATAGGGGTGGTCGTTTTTTTTTTATGGCTTTTACTATGAGCTATGAGGTTGATCATGTAGAATACGATGGAAAAAACTATCAAAGTACCGGGTAGGCTTGTATATAGATCCATATAGACCCATATACACTCATATACTGGGATATTAGTATGTATAAATCCATACGGGGTGGACATGTTGGAGTCTAGGTGGAGCACTAGTGGCCCGATGGGGTAGAGTGAGGTCTTATTTTAAAGCTCTCGAGGAAATAAATAAATAAATAAATAAATAAATAATAATAAAAAAAATCAAAAAAATCGGCGAGTAGTAGACGAAGGGAAAATTGGGAAGTACTGACCATGCCCCAGAATACTTCATATGCATATCACGGCCTTAAGGCCTATGTAAGATGTAAACTACTTCACAGTTTAGTAGTATAGAAAGCGCAAGTCCTATTGACCTTGCCCCTTCCAAAGAAATAAAATCGGCTCTATTTTACAGGAGTATATACGCAGGTGACGTGGGTTGTGACGTCACTTCCGGGTTTTCACTAAACACTACCTTCAAACATAGAAGAGTTCCAATTTTTTCCCTTAGACGTCCGTATGTTCATCCTCCAAACCCACAAGAGTTCCAATGTTCAACCGCCGGGGTGTTTTCCCGCCCCAGCGCCCCGCAGCGCGCGCGCGCGCGCGTCATCCCGCGTCATCCCCGGCAGTGCGCGCGCGCGGACGCGGGTCAAAAGGTCAAAGGGTCACCTCCAGGTCAGACGGTCCAATGTCCAATGAGACAATGTTGCGGCATCGCTATAGTCAGAGCTTGAGCACAAAAAAAGGGGATTCTAGATGAACCTGGGAAAGATGGGCAGTTCCATTTGGACCAATCAGCGGTCGAGAAAAAGAGCCAATCAGCGGTCGAGAAAAAGAACCAATCAGCGGTCGAACAATCAGCCAATCGAATTGGGGTATTCACGGTGTGCTTTCGCTGACGTCCGCGCCTACATCTGGGTTCTTGTACACCCGGGTAATGTTTTTCTGGACATGGATGGGTTACCTTTGGCTCCATTCTAGGCCACTGATTGGCTAATACGGTGTTCAAAGCCACTTTCATGCATTATGCTCATAGAACTTATAGTCATAATCTATACGTGTTGGACGAGTCTCTTCACTCACCGTATACACGTACCTCAATGAAATGCCCGCTCCAAACCTAGACCAAAGACACGTACTTGGTCTGTAGGCTGATTTCATTGGCTCTCTATTTTTACTATAGTGCTCTTGCATTCTAACCTTGATGGGTTACCTAGAACTTATAGTCATCAACATAATCTATACGTGTTGGACGAGTCTCTTCACTCACCGTATACACGTACCTCAATGAAATGCCCGCTCCAAACCTAGACCAAAGACACGTACTTGGTCTGTAGGCTGATTTCATTGGCTCTCTATTTTTACTATAGTGCTCTTGCATTCTAACCTTGATGGGTTACCTAGAACTTATAGTCATCAACATAATCTATACGTGTTGGACGAGTCTTTTCACTCACCGTATACACGTACCTCAATGAAATGCCCGCTCCAAACCTAGACCAAAAACACGTACTTGGTCTGTAGGCTGATTTCATTGGCTCTCTATTTTTTACTATAGTGCTCTTGCATTCTAAACTTGATGGGTTACATTTTGGCCCCATCCTACACCACTGATTTCAGTTTGACTGAATCTCCACATTGGGCATTGATGCATTAGGAATAAAACACACAAGACAGGGTTTTTTGGTGAGATCTCATTTTTTTTATTCAGTGAACAACAACAACGTGAGAACAACCACGTGAAAACTCAAGCCCAGAACAAGGGGCTTGTAATTAACTGAAGCCCAGAACAAGGGGCTTGTACATTGAAGCCCAGAACAAGGGGCTTGTACATTGAAGCCCAGAACAAGGGGCTTGTCATTAACTTAAGCCCAGAACGGGGCTTGTACATTGAAATGATGGGCGGCCCAGTCATAGACGAGTACATCGCGGTCCTCGGCCTGGGGGTACTCGTCAAACATCTGTACGATAGTAGATAAGGGTCTTCCCCGGCATCGATGGTACAGGTAAAACAAGCAATATTGTCCGCACACGCCACTGGTCAGGCTTTGCAACGTTTGACTGTTCCAACACCACGTCTCTGTGCCTTGATCCATGAAGTCTGTTAAATCGGGATGGAGGGGTGGCAGACCGTACGGGTCAAAGTATTCCCCCTGCTGTTCTGTCAAGTACACGGCCACCCAGTGTTCACCGGGTCGATCCATCGGGTCCGTGTTGAGAACGTAAGCAGCCGGATACATACGGTCTAATGGAAACACATCTCGGGCGAACACCCCTTGAAAGACCCTACGTGTCTCTGGGTCATTCTCCAGCACGGTGGTTATCTGGTCTGTATCCATGTTAGGTGGAGAAGTCACACAGGACGTTGCGCGCCTTGTCCACTTGAATGATGTTGTCAAACTCGGCGTAGCAGATCACATTGACGGTGGTCGCCAGGGCTCGTGCAAAGTGGATTTCCAACCGTAAATTGCCTTGCTTGGTCAGGGCCAGCTGATGGTCGTTCTCTAAGGTGGGGGTCAGATCGAAACAGAACAACGTGTATCCGTTCCCGTAGTCCTCCCGACTGATCATATTCCCTTCGTCCTGGTTTATTTGACCGGTGGCTGTAAACAGGCTCTGATAGGCTCGAATGAAATTCCTCCGCCCAAAGTTCGGGGTTAAGGCCGTGGCTGGCACCTGTTGTCCATCCACATGCAGGGCCACAAAATTGATGCCGAAATGTTTAAAGTCAAACGGATTCTCTGGGTAGGCTCCGCTGAAACTGGTATTTTCCACACAGGCCAGGATCAATCGCTTGGGTAGTTCCCCCAGGAACAGGTTTTCTTTGTTGGCGCCCATATTTCCAGCAGGCACAGAGAACACTTTGGTTTGCACACGTCGGATAGGGTACTGGGCTGGTTTTGTTTCCAAGGCTTTCATGTGTCCCAATTGAACGGCTGGATTCGGTTTCACTTTTCGGACATACAGGACTGCGTCTTGGATGACAATCTTATAGTCCGCTGCATGCCCCTCTACGTTAGTGGCCATTAAGGCGAAGGTCGGAGGCGCCCGTATCAGTCGGATTTTGATGGGGATCTTGTTCAAGAGGTACCGGTCTTGCATGAACATGTCTGCATGCAGTCGACCCATCATATCCACCGAGGCACTGTTCGCAGTGAAAGCCTTCCGTTTGTTATATCCCCCATTGTCCGCCGTGTCCATGTGCTCGGCCGTGTCCCTGTAGAATAAAGCGGTTGTCAGCTGAGATTTTTTAGCCTCTCGGCCATACGACAACAGTGTCTCGATGTAGGCTCGATAGGGGTACGTGTTGGTGGAGTCACTGATGAGTTTGTCGCTGAGAAAAATATCCACCTGCTGAAACATCGAGTGCAGCCAGAGATTCGTCGGGCCCACCGTTGCTTGGTCAGCGATTCTGGTGCCAGCTCCATTGACCACCTTGGCTTTCACATACAAGTAGGTATGGGCTAAATCCACATAGGCCGTATCCGCATTACTGATGGTGAACTCGATGGGCCCGGTTTCGTTGATGCTGGAGAGCGGGAGATGCTCCACCCATAATCCTTGTTCGACACTGGTTTGTGTGGGCGGCACGGTCCACAAATCAAATTCACTGTTGGTGGAGGGGCAGGACTCGGCGTGGATTAAGGCCATGTTTTAAGAAAAGATATCCTTTGTCTTCTTGGATGTGCGTCGTCGCTGGGTCGGTCGTCGACTGGTGCGTGGTCTCGGTGGGGCAGCTCTTTTATTCCCAACGGTGCGTTGTGCTTTGGCCACCAAGACGCCTCCCGCTTCTTTGGCCCGCCGTTTCAAGGATTCTTTGGGTGCCGTACCCCCCAAGACATCACCGGCCACTTGCAGTCCACTGCGTACCGCTTGTTTGCCGATTGCTTTCACCCCACGCGTCACCAAGGGCAGGAACGTTTTCACAATGCTGCCGAGTATGTTCCCCAGTCCATGTCCTCGTTGCATGCGTGCACCGCTAAAGACCGGAAAGCCACCCCCGGCCTGTTGGGCATAATAGTCGGCATAGCTGCGTGCATCGCACTCGTAAGGTACTTTCATTATGCAAAGTGGGGAGCACGTGCTTGTCGAAAATGAAGTGTCAGCACCACTTTTCCTCGTTCGAATGCCACCGGTCGTCCCGTGTCATCTCTTATATCCACCGTGATCGTGTTGATGTCAGTTTGTCGTACGGGCAAGTAGAGCATGTGGGTGAAACTGTGGGTGACTTGACCTCCATACTTCTTTTTAATGGGGACCACCCGTAACAGAGGTGTGTTGATATCGCCCACGATGTGGTTGTCCACCACGTCCGAGTAGACGTAGAGTCCGTACATACCCGACTTCATATCCATCGGCATCTCGCCATGGTGTTGGGTGGGACCAGCGAACGTCTGTAGATCGAAACCCAGCATTTGCTGTAGTGTAGGACTGAGTTTCACATTCACGGTATCGGTGACGGTAAGCTGTGCCTTGTCGTTGTGTACGTTGACATCGAAGAACACGTTTCTCTTGAAGCGCAAGGCTATCAGGCGTGTTGCACTATCCGTCACCCCCCGTAGCGCCTTATCATGCATCAGTCTTGACAGCCCACCCATGAACTCTTTGGGGGTATCGTATTGGCCTTCGGGCAGGGTGAGTCGGGTGTTTTTGCCTTCGTAGGTGACCTCGTACCACACTTCATTGGCTCGCACGTTGTACCACGAGTAAGGGTATTGGATATCCACGAGGGCACATTCCCAGCGTCCAGGTAAATGTAACGGTTGCGGTAACTGGGTGACGTACTTGGCCACAGTGTTGTCAGGAAACACATCCAGCGAACTGTTACTGGGTAGGGTCAGGTAAAACATGGCGACTGAGCTGTCCTGCTGCTGCTGTTGGTTTTAATAGGTCTTCCAGGCCTTGGGCGGTTGTGTCCGGCGTCGTGTTCGTCGCGTTGACTTGCTACGTGTCACGGCTCTGGAGATGTGGGGTGTCCTGATCGAGGGTGGTTTTTTAAAGGTCTGAAAAGAAGGTGCCCGTTGTGATGGTGGTGGAGTTTTGGGGGATGACTCCGGTTCCCAGTCGGATTCCCAAGAAGGTTGTGGTGAGAGTCGTGGTGCACGACTCGGCGATTGCTGGGTTTGCTGCATAAAGGCCCAGCGGTGGGGGTTCCCCACCAATTCCTGTGGTACATGCATGTCTTTCAAGCCTTGAGCGAAGACCTCCCATCCTCGAGGATCGGTGTGCGATCTGCGTTGACGCATCAGATCATTCACTAAATCCGTCATGTGGGTGCCGGGGACCACCTGATTCTGTACCAGGAGTTCGCCTTTATCATTCCAAGTCATGTTAGGATTCTGTTTCATCCGTTGTAATACCAGGCCAGCTTGTTTCTTGAACGAGGCAGGTACACTCTTCAGCACTTCGTCTTCCACCCACTGTGGGGCTGTGGGGGCTACCTCACCCGGCTGTTGGAGCGGTGCTGAGGTCAGCGGTCTGTCACGTGGTGGTGGTGGTTGTGGTGGTGGTGGTGCTGCTGTTGCTGGGGTAGACAGAGTTTTGTATTGGTCCATGAACGTCATGTACCGTTGAAGCGTCTCATTGTACCGTTGTACTTTCTCACTGTCGCTTAACCCCGGTCTCTGTAAGATCTGTTGCATCTCTCCATCGAGGCTGTTTATGGTCTTCACCGTAGGTGGGACAGGGTAGGGTGATTGGAGGTTTTGCAGGAACCGTGGTTCGACGAGGACCATTTTTTCGTGTGGTTCATTGTCGGCCGAAGAGTCCACCCAATACTGGCCCCAACACGGAAGCGGCCAACGGTGCTAAGATGGCCCCGAGAAAGCCGCCTTTCTGTAACACCTTTTTCTTTTGTGTTTGAGGGACCCGCTTGTGGACTAGGGTTCGGAGACCTGTTTTATGCTTGGCCAACTTGGTCATTTTCATCATAGCTCTCTAGATTTGTATCTAATACCACTTATGCCGGTGCTAGGGGCCGTGTGGTCATATCATCCAAGTTGCCACATGAACAGGTACAATAAAAGCGTACCTGAGATACAACACATATCACGAATCGTTAGATTCTTGGTATGTGCTTTAGAATAGGTTAACCAGAAGGCTATTCTGTGAAGTCATGTGACGCAGTCAGTATGTCGGCACCTCTTCCCACTCCCTTATATGTGTTGTAATTCTGAGCCGGAGTCAGTGGTACGTTGCCTTTTAACAGGTTGTACCCGATCTCGCACAGACAGCGTACAAGGTCAGGGTCCGCACCGCGTACAATGGTTCGGACTAACTCGGGTGGGGCCGTCTTCAATACACGGAGCGTGGGAGCGTGCTTCCGTACTCGCGCAGGCATCCTGTACAACTAATGCTAGAACCCACAACGCTGCCCTTTTTATCCACCTCACAGACAAAGTCAACCCTGCTGTGGTATTCATTCTTTTTATTATTCCCCATCATCAAACACACAGACCCCAGCTGGAGGCGCCACTGTGGATGTGTTTACATTATTTTTGCATGTACACGTGGTGGGTCTCTCCGGGAAAGATGCCGGTCCGTAGTCGAAGGTGGTCGGGGGTGGCTTGCTTGAGGTCGAAGAGCATATACCCGTGCTGAGGGTTGTGGCATCTTTGAAGGCTTCCAACGCAAACGGTGTGCGGCCGGGATACATCTGTCTCGCCAGGTGCAGCAGTTGAGTGGTATCTCTCGGGTTTTTGAAGACTACCAGGTAGTGGGCATTTAAGCTGATATTCCGATGTTCTTTGTTTTACTGAACAGATTCTGCACAATGTAGATGATGCTGAGCCGTCGATGATGGCTGCCTTTGGTAAAGAGTTGGGTGACCCGTGCATCCGTCTCCGCCATGAGATCATCCAGAACCACCAATGTGTCGGGTTCCAAATCGGCCAGGTTGGGTAGGCCTTCCACGAACGTGATGTGAGGCATTGCTGCATACGCTTCCTGCCATTCTCCGTAACACCACACGACTCTGGCAATGGGTGGAGTGATCATGCTGTCGGCGTGTTGAAGGGGCTTCCTGACGAAGTGCGTTTTGCCGGAGCCCGTCGGTCCTGCGATGACGCAAGTGAAGGGATGCTGCCACCGAGGGTCCATGGTTTGAGGTGTATCCGTTGTCGTGGTAACCCGCTCTTGTAAATTTCGTACGAGTGAACTGGAGTGGTGGTGGGTACAACGTCGGTCGTCGTTGTCTGTTCACGTTCAGGGATGGTGCTGGGGGTGAGTACAACGTGGGTGGTCGGTTCACTGTGAGGGATGAAATCCGGTGGGTCTTGAGACGTAGTAGGTGTACTTGGTGTAGGTGTAGAGCTCGACGTGGCTTGTACGCGGGGTGTGGTGGTGACTGGGCTCGATACGACTGGTGCTCTCTGTAGACCGGTTTCGCTGGTGCCTGGTGTTCTCAGTTGGTTAAGTAACGTACTGACATAGGCTACGTCGTAAAACACACCTCCGTACAACACACTCAGCAGGGTTAGCAATAACACCCCAAAGCCCACTTGCGCTTTGCGCGTTTTGCGAGACGCTGTCTTCAGAGGCAGCTGCTGTTGGTCCATAGCACTGTAGTCGGACGTGGAATGAAGGAGGACGGCAGTGGTTTTATAGTCGTTTCACCTGGTTGGCCGCGACCCAGGAATTGAAGGAACTGGGCCAACCTTGCCATTTCACGAAATGAAACAGTTTGCCACGTCGACGTTCCGTTTTCAAAATCTGCTCCACCGTGTAGTAATCTTGCTGTGTTTTTACAACAGGCTGTAATTCCGTGTCGTAAAACGTCCCCAACAACGTTTCCCCTTGGAGATCTTCCAGTTCATAGACTCGGC